>VSMD01128424.1:0-12629 GCA_008750895.1 Mirza zaza | reverse complement strand
AGTGTAAGCTCATTAACTGCAGGGTAAATTTGCCACTGTTCCAGTGAATGAATGAATCTTACCAACAGAAAACAATCACAGTGGGCTCTACTGAGCACTAGTTTTGCATGGACCACTGTTGCAAGCACTTTACATGTATTAACTTAACTTCTCAGCAATACATTTTGATTATCTAGGCCCAGCCACCAGACAGGTGGAAAAGGGAGGTACCCCTGTGTATAATTATATAATTCCATTTGTATAATTTATAAAATGTAAATATAACACATGTACAGGACTGCTTATAGACCATACTCATAGATGAGGAAAAGTTCCATAAATCTTTAAAGGCAAATTTGTGGCAATGCTATAGACTTCATTAAAATAGAGAAACATTAGTATTCCAAATAATGGAATTCTATTATCAAGATACAAGATACAAATTCTGTCTCTTATCAAGATACAAATTCTGTCTCTAAAGTAAGTATGCTACTGAGAATTACATATATTTTAAAATTAAGAATTCATAGTCAATTATACCTCATTGAATGGAAGAAAAGTTTTCTTATTTGGGGTGTTTCTTCTCTTGTTTAGTTATTTAATATTAGAGGTCAATAATATTAAAAAGGAAACACTTTCAAGGACATTTAGTCAACTTTTTTACAAGAGGCAATTATAAATGTTAAGTACTTTAATGAAGTTTCGTAATTTGTAAATATTCTTCCTCCCACACGTGACAGATTATTAAAGTGTTTAATATGTTAGTTAAAACTGGCATAATAGCTTTTAAGTTGGTAAGTATTGGTTTAATGCTGTTATAACTTCCTAAAATATTTTTTTTTTCACTATTCTTTGAAGGGTAAATTAAATGAAGGATAAATTAAATGAAGGATAGATGTAGATTTGGCATGGCCAGAGTTCACCCCACAGTGGATGTTCACAATTAAGCTCAAAATCATAATGAAAACAGTTGGAGCTAAGGCAAAGCCCTCAGGTGTGGAATGCCAGCTTTTAAATGGAACATGCAGTAAGTAAAAGGGCTCACCAATAACACTCTGCTGTGACTGATGTTTTCTTGGTACTTTCCATATAAGCCTAACTCATCGTACTGTTATTTATTTTAACCCTACAATTTGTATTTGTTTAAACCTTTTAAAGTAATTTATTATGATGTATTAGTCGGGGTCCCAGCATAAAACAGAATCCACTCAGATGGTTTAGACAAAGAAACGCAAAAGATAGGACTGCTTAAGGAGGTCTAGGAACACATATTGTATGATGGGTCTTGGGGCACCCAGACAATGCCAGCAACTGAAAGCCTTTACTGCTTGAAGGGCAAAGGTGGAGAAAGTATCACCAGGATCCAATGGCACCTGTCACCATGAAGAGTGAGTAAAGTAAATAATCTCTATAAATTATTATGCTTGTAAATCTGAATGTTCACCTACTGGTTTGCTTAAGAATGGATATGTCCATGGCTTGGGGATGAATCCAAGCTTGAAGGGGTCTGAAGTTTATACAAAGGGGGAAATCCTCTTTAAGAAACATTACAGAGTTATAGCTCACAATTGTTAGGTCTTCTGCAAGGGCATTGGTAGCAGCCCATGCAATTGCATGAGTTGCCCTAAGAATTAAATTTCTTTGGCTTTACAGCAAATGTGTCCTCTTCTTGATGCATACTTCCTGCCTGCCAGCTATGTGGTAGGATCTTGTAAACTGCCCTAAGCCAATTTGGTTATGGAAAATTTCATGGTTCTTTGGAATAGACAATGATAAGGTTGGACGGGGTTAGGTAAACCATCCAAGAAGTTTGTGGTGGAGAGGGTTAGCTATAGCAAGAGCACAGGTGACACGTGTTAGAGAAATTATCACATTCCTGTTGTGAAAGATCCAAATAAGACAATATAAAGCACAGAACATAGGAGTCTCCTGTAGTCCTACTACTCAGGGATGGTCACTCATACCAGTGATTATGTTTCCTTCCAGATGTTTTCCTGTGCATATAAAACCTTATATCCTTCTTGATTGAACTTCTCCTTTCTTCTCTTCTTCCCTCCCTTTCTACATTTTCTCCCTCCTTTCTTCCTACTATCTCTCTTCTCTTTTAAAATGAAAACATACCAGACACACTTCTTTGCAGTGTTTTAAAAGTTTCATATTAATATTTCTTCAGTATCTTTCATTTTAGCAACCTCACCTGCAGAGTAGCCTCATTCTATGGTAAGCGTGCTCTGGTATGAATGGATCAAAATTGATTCAACCGGTCTTTGGTAAACAAACTTTGTGTGCATTCCCAACATTTTACTATTAAAAATAATACTGTGATGAACATTGGGGTACATAGTTAATATGTATGTGTGTGTCGGTATATACCAGTGCAAGTATTTCTTGCTAATCCTCAAGTCTGAATAATAGGTCAAATGGTGTGCTCTTTTCTAATTATGATATACATTGCTGAAGTGCCTTACAAAAAGGTTATGCTAATTTATATTCCCACCACACTTTATGAGAGTTCCTGTTTTCTCATACTCTCACAAACATTAAAGTACGAACAGTCATTTACATTTTTGCGAGATGATAAATAAAAATTACATCTTCTCATTATTATAATTTGCATTTCTATTCTTTTTAGTAAGGGTGAATATTTCTTTCTGTGCTTATTGCCCATTGATTATGGCAAGGGTGCTAATTGTTAATTAAGGATAGGAATTCTCACCTATTTCCTGTCTAATACCAGGGACTG
Organism: Mirza zaza; assembly: GCA_008750895.1. Classification (NCBI taxonomy): domain Eukaryota; kingdom Metazoa; phylum Chordata; class Mammalia; order Primates; family Cheirogaleidae; genus Mirza; species Mirza zaza. Next base: position 9,907 of record VSMD01128424.1, on the reverse strand, counting down.
TCACCAGCACATACTACATCTTGAGAGGATTAGAAAAAGGTATTCCTTCCTCATGACACTTTACTGCCATCTACCAGAGAATTGCCATTATAGATAAACAAATCCATGATACCTATAGTGTGAATGATTAATAGAACTCCGTAGGGTTGTGCAGTGCTCAACCTGCACATCTGTATAGGACAATCCTGCTAATATTCAGACTTAGTTTATGAGTTTCCACCGAGATAGTTATTGTTGCCTTGATCTCTCTAGCTTCCATTCATTGTGCCTTAACTCTCTGACCAGTTTTAGGACATGATGCTGTTTTCTTTTTCTAAATCTCTTAGGCTGTCTAAGTCCTCTCTTTCTGGCTCATTGCATCTGTCTGCAAACTTGACTCCTTCGGTGAACTAGTTGGTGTCCTTTTGTCACTTTCTAGACAGGAAGAGGTGATTCACATTTTCCTATAAAATCTCTTGATTCAGAGTCACAGCTCCACCAGAATTCCTAAATGCCTAGGGGAATTTCTGTGACCACATAGCCCATTTCTCCTTATCATTTGCTTTCTTTTAAAAATGGCATTACCTCTCTAGTTGTGGCACAGTAAGTATAATATATAATGTTGATTGAATGCTTACTAAAGACAGGGCACTTTTCTCAGCTCTTGATATGTGTGAACTTATTTTTTCATTTCAACTACTAAATGAATTAGATACTAATCACTACTAGTATCACTAGCATCCATTTACTATTACCTCTAGTAGTAGTACTTTTAGAGGCAGGTGGATAAGGAAGAGGAGGTAGAGAAAAAGGAAGCAAAAGCTAGCAAATGTGCACTTAAGGCTTAGAGCAAACATCCCATTCTGATCTTTTTAATAAGGGAGGGCACTGAGTTTACCTACTCAGAAATATAATAGAGGAGTTTAATGCCAATGGGCAAACTCTACAACAACTCAACCCGCAAGAGGCTTGAGATAATTCAAGCCCTTTAGCTTCAGAATAAACTGATGAAGCTCACAGAAGGCCATTTCCTCGGAAAGCAGGTCCCTGTTGACCTCCCTTTAAAAGTGTACAAAGTTCATGGTTCCCCACGATCCACTGAGCAAATGTCACATGCCGCTGATAAAACTCAGTCCAAAAAAAAAAAAAAAAAGAAAAAAAGAAAAGAAAAGAAAACCAAAATCAAGCAGGGGACTCTATTTGAAAATACCCAGATGAAAGTGTGTATATATGTGTGGCAGGTCCTGGGAAAAGTTATGAGAAGCAAAGTGCATCCAGTAAGATCCAGTGCACCCAGTAAGATGTACTGGAATTTGGGGGCTGAAAGGAGTCATGGAAATCATCTGCCTTAAGTCTCTTATTTTCAAGACCTAGAAACTGAAGGACTGGAAGGCTGGAGGGTTTCATGACTTGACAGAACTCACACAGCCATCGAGTGGCCCACCCTGATGCCCAGAATTATGTCCTTTTCCAAAACACTGTGCCCCATTAAATGTAGAGACAAGAGTTTTCAGCTTGAATATCAGATTTGTTGCCTATGGGCCGGGCCACATTGGGCAAATCACTTTATCCGCTTGCATAGGGATTAGATTTCTAAATTTCTTTTGCTCCTTCACATGCAGCGACCCACTTGGAAATTTCTCCACTAAATCTGTCTCTTTCCTTCCAGTCTCTACATCCATTCACCATCCTCGTAGGGCTTAAGAATGGCCCTTGTGAGATTCTCAGACTGTGCAGGCAACCGTCCTAGGGCCCACCCAAGAAGACTAATCGTGTGGAGCTTTCTCGGAACAGTGCTTTGACAGGGGAAATGGCCAGCAGCCAGCATCCAAAACCAAACAATTGTCAGATGGCTGGAGAAAGAAAAATAAATGTTGAGCAGAGTTGGGAACCTCAATAGCTATTTCAGAGCAGTAGAAGGCTTCCTTTATGGCTGTTTCAACAGGAGCATTAAGAGTGCGCCTGAACCAGAGGGATCTATCCCTTTCTAACCCCAAATGCCTAGGCTACCACAGCCTGGAAGCATTTCCTCAGCTATCTGTCCCTAGGCCTGTGTGCTGAGCCCTTGGGTAGTGGCCAGTGTGTGTAGGATTCCTGCTGCAATCTCTCAGCACACAAGGATGCTTCTTGGGCCATCATCACCCACACTATCCATACCCAGGACTGTGCTCAGACTTTTCTTGGCAAGCTCACAGGGCCTTTTTGATGACATATGTTTGTTTCTTTGACCAATTACTCTCTGCATCCTACACTGTGGGGTTGACATCTTTTTTATTTTTCCTAGATTGAAAATCTGAAATAAAAAGCTTATTATGTTCACTCCATTCTTCAGTCTGGGAGACAGGATTGCTTCCCACCTCCACCTCTTTCTGTTTATGCTCATACATGCATCTATTTTAACATGTTTTGTAGGGATACTGTGACACAGATATTGTGTATTTGAGGCCTTCCAAACTTTATTTGTGTAGAGATTTCTAGCTGGAATGTATAATATAGCCGTTTTAGATGTCCCAGCTACTGAATTTACTTTCAGATTTTTTTCTCTCTTCTTCCCTCTCCCAATTTCTTCCTCTCCCATCTTTTTATTCTTTTTTTCCATTGAAATGCTTTCCTTTGTATCACACTCTGTGAGAGGAGAGCACAGTAAATATATTAGTAGAAATAAATTTCATGAATGTGTATTTCTTTATTGGTATCATCTTATATTTAATATGTTATACTTGCTCATGAAGAAGACATTGTGAAGTTTGTTTATATCTGGGGCAAATGAAAGGAAACTATTTTATGCACATAGTAATTTCAACATAACCTGAGGATAGAGCAAGAAATATCCATTTTGAGTTGTTCTCTCAAACACAAAGCCTTCAAGGCTTTTGGGTAAATGTGTTTATCTAGTCAGTGTGAGGCAATTGGGAATGGTGGAGTCTGTGGCTGAACTAGAATGCCATGCCTAAAATCATTCAAATTTAGGGTTTTTTAAAAAAATTTGTTTGTTTGTTTACCATCACACCGGCCACTCAAAATATGTTTTCTGACCCAACTGGATGCCAGGGCATTAAGTTTTCAACCATTGCTTTAGGTAACCATCACTTCTATTTTATTCCATTTATCTGGTGAATCTGATGCTTTTCTTGTAATAACTTATATAAGATAATGGTATCTCTCACCACACTGCTAGTCGTGTCACTCTTCAGGGATCTTCATTGTTTTTAGAATAAGTTATGGTATTTAACAGTCTCCCTTATCTGGCCCCAACCTATTTTTTTTTTTTTTTTTGAGATAGGGTCTCACTCTGTCATCCTGAGTAGAGTGCTGTAGCATCAGCCTAGCTCACAGCAAACTGCAACTCCAGGGCTCAAGCCTCCTAAGTAGCTGGAACTACAGGTGTGTTGCCTCCATGCCCTGCTACTTTTTTCTATTTTTGATAGAGATGGGGTCTCTATTGTGCTCAGGCTGGTCTTGAGCTCCTGAACTCAAGGAATCCTCCCAGAGTGCTAGGATGATAGGCATGAGTTACCATGCCTGGCCCCAACCTGTTTTTATGTCCATATGTTTCCTCTGTACTCCTTAAATTTATGCTAACCTCACCTACTCATATTTTCTTAAGCATATCCTGTTCTTTTATTCTTTACCACTTATTTGCTTTATTTGTATCAACTCTTTTCCCCATCTTTGTAGACACTTTGCTCATTAGTCAAGGACTTGATTAAAACTGCCTTTCTTGAGTTCTAGGGGCCACCTTTAAAGCCCCTTGTTCTGTGCTCTCATAAAACTGTACCTACACCTCTGTTAAGCTAGGATGAGCTAAGTCCTAGTTTTCCCTGGACAGTCTCTGATTATGCCTGTGGTCTCAGCTTCATTATTACTTTATAATGGTCATGCTAATTATAACAGTTACATTTCTGCCTTATGTTGGTAGATATACTTATGTTCTCACTGGACCAAGGGTCATCTTTGTATTGTCCAATGGCCAGACTATCTTTTCCTGTTGCATTCATGACTATCAGTTAAGGAAACTGGTAAATTTTATCTCATTTCCATATGAGTAGAAAGGTTTGAAGACATAGTGTGTTTTATAAGTAAGCCTGAGGTTAAATGACTTACATCTTTAGGCATTTGCTGTTCTCTTCTTTTTTCTTTTCCTTTCCCTTTTCCTTTCCCTTTCTTTTCTTTTCTTTTCTTTTCTTTTCTTTTCTTTTCTTTTCTTTTCTTTTCTTTTCTTCTCTTCTCTTCTCTTCTCTTCTCTTCTCTTCTCTTCTCTTCTCTTCTCTTCTCTATTCGATTTTGTTTGTTTGTTGCACTTAGATAGTGGTGATGGAGAACAGATCAGGGAACCACGTTTCTTAGAGCAAGGAAGGACTTCATGTGATTATCTGGTTAAGTCCCTTGCCTTCCACACATAAATAACCTATTGTGGGCATCGGTTACCTTTTGGACTCTGTATCATTCATTCCTTTTCTTTAGGGGTAAGTAGAACCCTGATTTTCCTTTGGAGAAACTATTCCTACCTAACTCTCATTGGCAGGGCTGCTGGGAGTAGAGTGAGGTATGTAGGGTGCAAACTTTAAGGAAGTATTCACCTTCAGGGTTGTACAAGTACAGAGTCAAAAGGGTGCCTTCTTAAAGATTGTCCCCTAGGTGTCTTGCTTGCCTCACCCTAGTCCCATCCCTATTCAGGACAAGTGGGACTTACCCAATCCTGTCTCTGGAGATGGACATTTGACCCAAGCCTGGCAAAAAAGCTTTCCTTTCTCTGGCCACAGTGATTAATTGAGCTGCAGCTGTGTGACACAATCAAAACCAATGAGGTTCTATTCTGGAACTTCTTATTAGTCTTCTTGGGGAAGCAAGCTCTTTTTGGTACATTTGGAACTGGGAAGATGGAGGAAGTCTAGAAATGCTGGGACCATCATGTGAAGCAGCCAGCAGGAGAACAGATCCATAGCAGAGGCAAGCCGACTCAAGGGTGGAGAAGGGCTGCCTTCAAATGAATGAATTGTTTCAGCACTGGATCTAGGTATGACTGATTTCTCCTAGGTTTCTAGGTACATAGTCAATAAATAACTACACACACACACACCCCTACATTTCTTTTATCTTTATGCCAATTTGACACATGTTTCTGTTTATTTGCAACTAAAGAATTCTATGCATAAATAAGAGGTGGCTAAGGTCCATGGAAGTTGACACTTAGTCTTGGTCACATGTCTTTTGTGAAATGTAGGAAGGAAAGCTAGACCTAGAGTTCCTTGCACGGTATTTTTTTGTTCTACTTTCTCTGATATTCATCAGCAACACATAATAGTTCAGGTGTTGAACCACTCATTTAAAGTGCGTTTAACAATTACAAGTTCAAGATATTTAGGAAGCAAGAGCCGATGCTTTATTTTTTAAAAATAATTATTATTTTCAGATTAATTTTCTGTTCAATTTATAATGTTAAGGAGATGAGGGCACTGAAGCCAAAAGATATAAGGTAAAATTGGTCCAGTTCTCTGGGCTTTTTGTTCAGTAGCCTTTATAATATACTTCTTAGCCTCTCAAAACTGCAACTCTTCATTTTCATATTCTAGTTAGATTTTGATATGTCATTGAGCTACCAGGATCAGTTGGGTGCCTAGATCACAGTTTGTTACAATGCTAACTCAGCTTAAGACCAAACAGGGGGGATTGATTTTTTTTGTCTCCCATTGGGGCACACAACTTAGTTTGCTAATGGTGACAAATGACATTAAGAGACAAATCAGTTTAAATTAATGACCCTACACTTGCAAACCACCTCAGGGAGGGAAAGTTCACTCTAATATTGTGGAGACAGTGGTATTCTTGCCACTTGCAATTAGTAAAGTTAATGAAAAAAATTCAAAGGCCATCACAACTTCTCACACTCCAGTGAAAGCACAGATTACTGGGCCTTGTCTCCAGAGTTCTGGATTAAGTAAATATGGGGTGGGGCCCACAAATTTGCATTTCTAACAATTTCCAACATGATGCTGATGTTGAAGGTCTGGAGGCCATACTCTATATCAGGGATGTAATATTAAGGAGTCCTCACTTATAGGGAATTGGTGAGAAATGTTAACAGAGATGCATAGTTGAGGTTAACTTTTTGAGGCTATGATGGAAAGAAGAAAGGAAGTTGTTCCAAATGCTCCCTCAATATTTCCCATAGTTGTCACATTTTTTTCTTTTTAACCCTTCCAACCAAGACTCATGCTAGTAGGAGCCCTTTAAAATATTTGACATAATGCATATGGCAGTCGGATGTGTCATTCACAAGTAAGAAAACAGAGAGACATTTAATCACGGTTAATTTTGTTGTGGCTCTTAGTTTTCCCAGCCCAGAAACGTAACTTTATTATTTCATTGAGTGGGAATTGGTCTTTCAGGGATAGTGTGAATTCCCAGAGGACTGAAAATAAGTCTAATGCAGATTTATTAATGTCCAATGAATAATATAACAGACAAGAGAACTATTACTCTCATGTCAGTAGGCACATTTTCTTTTACAGTAGGCAAGCTGCTATAAAAACCAAAATGTTGCCAGATTACATCACAAGATTGCCTAGGGAATATGGCCCCAGAGTAAGAACCATTAGTCTAATTTGAGGAATACTGGCCATAGGTTGGTGTGATGCACTCATCTCTGTTTGAAGATAGCTTTCTTTAAGGGACATGAGTACTCTCGCCCTTTTACCAGTTCTCTTAGCTCTCTCTAAGTACTGCTGGACATACACTGCTAAAATCTGCTTGCTTTACCTGTTTTTTACAAACCAAATTGACCAGATGGCTTCCAGAATATGTTAACATAGTCAGACAAGTTGCAAGCAGAGCTTGCTCTGGACACTGAGTTATTCTGTTGTGTATTAATACATAGCTCTACCTATCTACTTCGGGATATCACAGAGATGTCACCACACTTAATAATAAAGGAAAGTTAACTGTCCTCTGTGGACATTCCTCTAAACGGAATATGTGGGAAGTTCAATATTTACTTGAAGTTAAATTTTTATTCTTCATAATTCAAAATCCTTAGATCTTTCTCCATAAAAGAATACAATCCACTATCAATTCTGAACCCTTGTCCATTGAGGTTTGTATGAAATTGAGTTAACTTCTCTGGACCACACGAGAGTCTAAGGTCTCTTCAAGAACTGTATTATTCTGAAAGGCTTATATTCTTCTATTTAAATAGTGGTTCTGATTTCTTGGGTTTTTTTTTTTTATTTGTTTGCTTGTTTTTCTGAAGGGTTTCTCTTTTTTTGAGGGTGTCTCTACTGCACACTGACATGCATACGGATCCAAGACATTTTTCTTAATTTTTATCAACACTGCTTACCAAAACATTTTTTTATAGTGGATTTTTACTGAAAGTTTAGGCTAATGATGGGGTAGGAGTGTTGAGTGGTAGATGGGAGGGCAGGAGGTGTGAAGTTTTAAAACATAACATTGTACAGCAAACCATTCAGAATGGAATATTATATATTTGTGTCCTAAAAGTGCTTCAGCATCCTACCCTGTTAAGTTAAATTTCTCTCTGGTTATTTATCTTCCTCCATAAATTCAAAGTCCTGCCATATCATGGTACTCCTTCCCGGACCTTTCCTAACGATTCATCTTTGAGTGAGTAGGAACATTCTGAGTCACAGAAGAGTTTGATTCTCTCCTTCTTGTCTGTGTCCACATCACATACTCAAGACTCTGCTGTCAAAATCAGAGAGGACTAGTATGGTTTTTCTTAACCAAGGACAGCTCTCCATGATCCACTACACTAATAATAGTGTTTCAAAATAATGAGTAAAACTCATACTTCAGGAAAGATATACCATATATTCCTGCATAATCCCTGAGCCAGTTGCTGGGCTCTACAGTTTGAAGAAAATGGTGTTGGTGGTCAAGTTTGTAGATTGAATCTCAGAGACCAAATACGTTTCCAGGACCATGGGCATGGAAATACCTTTCCTCAGTCAGGATACCTCCTTGAGGTCTATACTATGTTCTTACTGTCTGCTACATGTTATCGTGGTGGGACTAGAATAAGAGAAAGCCCATTAACACAAATAAGAATTAAAACATTTACAATATCCAGTCAGGTTACACAAGTAGTTTTATATTTCTGAAAAAATTTATTATTTTCTTCACCTTGAAACTCCAAGTTTCTAATTAAGATTTTTATAAAATTGTGTATGTGTATGTTGTATTGATGTGTTATTATTGATATTTTCACTGAAAAACAATTGAGCCATATATATTTATCTTTTCTCTGATCACTTTATTATACTATATCAATCCTAATAATTGTAGAGTATATATTTATCAGGCTGTCTGAATAAAATAATCATCTCTTTCCTTTGTCTAATTTTCATATTATTGAATGGTCTACCAAGTTTATCATGTTGAAAAAATTCTATTTTTAATTTTCTAAGGTTTTTTAAAAAATTTAAATGAAGAATGGATGGTGAATGCTGTTGAACACATTTGAAACATCTGAATGATTAAATTAAATTATTTATATTTTTTCTTATTAGGCCTAATTTTTGAATAATTGTATTAAGAGATTTCCCAATCCTATGCCTAAATTCTTGGGATAAACCCTACTTAGTCATGCCAGCTAATTCTTTTATACTAATGAATTCAGTTTGAAGTATTCATATTAATGAATGAGATTTTTTTGTGTGTGCTCTTAATATCTACTTTTGGCCTTAGGGTTTGTTAGCTTATGAAAAAAATTGAGTAGTTTTTGTAGCACAACAACGATCTGCTTTTTGAAAGTCTCTATAATTTGTAGATAAACTACTTTTAAAAGTAGTTTTTAGATTAACTTTCTATTTTCCTGAGAGTCCTTTGATGTTTTTCACTTTTTAATTGAATCACTTTACATAATATACTATAATAGCTTCCCATAAACACAAATATTCTATCAAAATGTGTTTATTTTTAGAATCATATGGTATTTTCTATTTTCTTAATCTCTATTTTAATTTTTATTATGCAAATATATACTTTATTACTTGTTGCACTCATTATTTGCTATATTTCATTTACATTTTAAAAAATATTTTGTTGCATTTTTTCTCAAAAAAGAAAATGCTTGAATTTATTTAGCTCTTTTATAGTATTATAATTCATTTTTTCTATTTAAAAAATTATTCCTTTTATCTTGATTATTATAAGATTTTGAAAAATTATTTAACCTCTTAAATTCAATGTTGTTTCATGTACTTTTATTCTTATCTATAATACACATATTAAGGATCACAAATTTACTTCTGACTACCATTTTCAGAGAATTTCTATCAAAATTAAGAATAATGAATTAAGAATATAAATTTTTATACATTTTTCCCATTTTTACTCTTCTAACAGTCTGTAATCATGCTCTTGATTTCCTTTGGGACTCATGAGTTTCTTCTATTTTTTAACTTTATTATTATTTTACTTTTATAAATAAATATCTCATGAACAATGAAAACGTGCATTTTATAATCTAAAGTTTTATATATATATGAGTATATAGATACATACATATTTTAGGTGTTTTACATGTATACATATACAACAGTTGCTTTTTTTTTTTTTTTTAATGTATTTTTTTTTTGAGACAGAGTCTCACTTTATTGCCCAGGCTAGAGTGAGTGCCATGGCGTCAGCCTAGCTCACAGCAACCTCAAACTCCTGGGCTCAAGCAATCCTGCTGCCTCAGCCTCCCGAGTAGCTGGGACTACAGGCATGCGCCACCATGCCCGGCTAATTTTTTCTATATATATTAGTTGGCCAATTAATTTCTTTCTATTTTTTTTTAGTAGAGATGGGGTCTCGCTCTTGCTCAGGGTGGTCTCGAACTCCTGAGCTCAAACGATCCGCCCACCTCGGCCTCCCAGAGAGCTAGGATTACAGGCTTGAGCCACCGCGCCCGGCCAACAGTTGC
>VSMD01128422.1:0-21471 GCA_008750895.1 Mirza zaza | reverse complement strand
TAGCTGGAATATGGACCTGAAGGCTGGAGCTCTAGCACTCACCTTGGACTATGAGGATAAAATCTTGTTATAATGAGAACCAAATTCAAGGACATATATCTCCAGATATCTTTTAAATGTGAAATAAATGCATTTCATATCTTATTTAAAATATTATTTTGGATTTTCTCTCACATGCAGCTGAACCTAATGTCAAACATTATAGCTACTGTTTAAAATAGCTTGGAAATCTATATGATACCTGGGTGCAAATTTCACAAAAGATATCATATACCTTTATGTAGAAAATAATAATAAAAACTTTTAAACATATTGAGGAATAAAATTCATTGAATAGGAAAGCTCATTTTTTGAGAAACATTGATTTCCCCCTAATTTAACCTGTAGAATCTGTGCACTGCTAGGCAAATTCAAAAGTTTTTTTATAGATTTTTTTTCTAAATATCAGAGATGAGAGAAAAATCCAAGAATAAATCAGACAATCTTGAAAAAGGAAACTTGATTTACCAGGTTTGAAGTACTTTTATAAAATTATATTAATTAAGATAATTCAATATTAACACAAGTTTAGAAAATTGAACAAAATGGCCAATAAAAAAACCCAAGCAATATATATATGCATACACACGTACATATATGTACACATATATGTATATTCATGTACACATATGTAATAGTTGCAAAAGCAGAAATGATAGAAGATGGAAAATGCAAATGAATTCCAATCTCATAATGATGAGATAATTAATTAATAACCAATCAATTGATAATTAATTGCATTCCATTTGAACCAAACACTTAAATATAGAAGTAACATTTCAAAATATTTAGAAGAAATGTGAGCTAAGGAATATCTTCTAAAATAAGAGAAAAATCCTTAAAATTATTAGCCTTTTTATATAAGTGGAATTCTACTAAATTAAGCATTTCTGTTTAATAAATATTTCAGATTTAAAAAGCAAACTACAGAACATAAGATATTTTTAATACCAAATGATAACAGTTAGTACCCAGATTACTCTTCCATATAATAAAAAAAAGAGTTTACTCCTTGAAAAAATTGACAAAGATATAAAAAGCTATTTCACAAAAAAGACAACAAAAATAATCAATTAATATATAAAAAGGTGCTTAATGTCATTCATAGTCACAGAGGTACAAATTAAAACTACAATAAGCAACCATTGCAAATTACCATCATATGAAAATTTCAAAGTCTGACCAGTCAAAATTTACATACTGCAAGTAGAAGGGTAAATTGGGACCATCACTTTGGAAAACAATTTGACAATACCCAGTAAAATGGCAGAACCACATTCTTGGGACTCTTCAATTTACCGGCACATTTAGTACCTTAAGGAAACCCACACTGAGCATGCTAGAAAACATGTTTAAGAATGTTGATAGCAGCATTTTTGTAGCAGCAAAACATGAAGGGTAAAAAACATCAATAGAGTAATGGATAAACATTGATGAACTCATACAGTAGAATAGAGTAGGGAAATAAATGAAGATAGTTATATACAGCATCATGCATGAATCTCTAAATATTATACTTAGCAAAAAAGTAGCAGAAGAATACATGTGCTATAATTTCATTTACTTAAAGTTCAAAATAAAAGACAAAAACTAAACAGATTTCCACTTCTGTCCATGAATTATCTGCAATGAGAATTGCCATTTCATCATTAAAAAAAAACAAACCTAGAATCAGTATAAACTATATGGAATGGTTGTAGATATTTGACAACAGGCTGCCCAGAACTTTGGTTCTTGAGAGAAAGAAAGCAAACAAGATGAGCCATGTGATTGCCGCAGGTTCATACCAGGATTCGGTTTCCAGCCCACATCACAGGGAAAAGGAAATGAAACAGATCCCTGTGGTCTCACTGACGTGAGGAAACATGTAGGAATTCAGGGAGGCTGAGGCAGCTTAAGTTAAGCAGAAAAATAGTGAAAATGATGGAATTAAAGACAAGTGAAACTTCTGAGATCTTCAGAGGGGTGGAGCGCTGCCTTGGGATATAGACTGAGGCAGCCATGCATGGCATAAAACCCCACAAGGTGGGTGGGGACCTGATGATTCCTGCCATCAACCAAAAGCTGGAAATGGCTGAAGCTATCACAGCAACCTCATAGAAATAAATAAATATTGGTTAGAGTCCTCAGAAGTGATTTTCCTTAGTGCCCCAATGAACCCCAGAATAAATGCTGCACTGCTCTTTCCCTGACAAAGGATAAAAAATTAAGCCTCCAAAGGATCAAATTGGTCTAACTAGTAACTGAACTGCATGCCAGAACGAAGTCTACCACTCTTTAAAGGAGTATTACAAAATTCAGCAGTCAACAGCATAAATTTCAGGATACCCAACAGCTAAAAAATATTCCAGGCATACAAAGAATCAGAAAAAAAATTCATTAATAGAAACAGATGCAGAAATTAGAGAGAGGAGTATTATAGGACAGGAGAATTATAAGATAAGAATCTTATGATAACTTTCATAAATGTTAAAATAGAATAAAAGGGACAGCATTGATGGAATGAGGAGAGAGTATGAAGATATAAAACACTCAATTGGAACTTGTAGAGATGAAAATAAATATCTAAAACAGAAAAGGTATTCAATGGGATTAATGGGGATTAGATGCTACAGGAGGGAAAAAGAGCAACTTTGAATTTGAACATATAGTAATAGAAATTATTCAAAATGAAGCAAGGAAAAAATAAACACTAAAAGATAATAAGCAGAGCTTCAGTGCTTTGTGAGACTGTTCTAATTTTCTATTGCTGCTATACAAACTACCACAAATTTAGTGCATTAAATGACATTAGTTTATTATTTTGTGATACTGTAGGTTAGAAGTCCTCCATTGACCTCACTGGGCTACAATTGAGGTAAAGGCAGAGCTGCTAGACTTCTGAAATTTCCAGTGTAACAACTGTTCTTTTGTCTTCTCCAGTTTCTAGAGGCCACCCTCATTCCTTGGCACATGGCTTCTTTCTTGCGTTTTTAAGCCAGCAACAGTTAGTTGATGCCATATATCACAATCACATCTCCAAAGTCCTTCTTACTGTATAAGACAACACATTCACAGGTTCCAGGGATTAAGATGTGGTCTTCAGGTGGGGAGGCATTCTTTTGAGAACCATAGGAACCAAAAGAAAGTCATTTAGTAGACTGGTAACTGGAGTCCCAGAAGGAGGAATGGGAGCTACATAAAATATTTGAAGAAATAACAACACAACTTACTTCAAATTTGCTAAAAAATCTACAAATCCAAGAAGCTCATAAAAATTCTACCAGAATAAACAAAAACAAAACTACCCAAAGGCATATCAAAATCAAATTCCTAAAAATGAATGATAAAGAGAAAAATCTTAAGAGTATCGAAAGAGACACATTATGTAAGCAGGACACAGATAGAAACAAACAGATGAACCAACCACATCGCACTTGTCACAAACTATGTTTGCTTAAACATAAGAAAGTAACATCTTTAAATATTGGGAGGGAGGGTAGAAATAGAATTCTGTATTTAGCTAACTATCTTTTAAAAGTAAGGACAAAATGAAGTCTTTTTCAGAAAATAAAAATTGAGAATTCATCACCAGCTGACTGAACTACAAGAGATGTTAAAGGAAGTTGTTCAGAAAAAAAGCAAGTCATACCAGATGGCAATTTGGATATGCAGAAAGAAATAAGAGGACCACCAATAGTCAATAGGTGGATAACAAAAAATGTTTTATTTTTAATCTGTATGAAAGGTAACTGACTGTTTAAATAAAAAATAATAATGATGTATTTTGTATTTTGTAATATGTAGAAGTAAATTATATGACAACAAAGCACAAGGGTGGAGAGATAGAAGTACACTGTTGAAAGGTCTTGCATTCTACCTGAGGTGGTATGATGATAGTTAAGATAAACTAAAATAAAGTAACAATTTTACTTTGTTAAACCTAGAGCAACCGATAAACTTGTAAAATAAAGTATAGATAATAATCCAACAGTGGAGATAAAATGTAATCATAAAACCCTCAGATAATCCCACATAGTCAGAAAAAGAGGGATAAGGTAGAAAGAACAAATTATAAAAATAGAAATCGAATAAGAAACTGGACAAATTATACAAATAGAAATCAAATAAGAAACTGGTAGTATCAACAGTTGCAGTAAATGCAAATGATCTAGATATTCCAAATAAAAGATAGAATTTTTAGATTGGATAAAAAAAAGGGAGACTAAACTATATGCAAAGTTTATACAAAGACATACTTTAAATATAAAGGCAATAATTGTTAAAAGTAAAGGGTGGAAAAGATACACCCCACAACCAGTAATTAAAAGAAAGCTGAATAGGCTGTAATAATACCAAAAAAAGTGAGAAAAGCAATAAGAAAAAATTAGCAAAAGGAAAGAAGGGCTAATTATAATGAAAATGCAGTAAATTCCACAAAAAGGCCTTACAATCCCATGGGTGAATGTGCCTAATATCAGAAAAAGAAAACATAAAACAAATGGATAGAACTAATAAATTAATTAATAAATTAACTAATACATTCAGAGTTATACTTGAGACTTCAAAGCACCTTTCCTAGTGACTGGTAGAACATGTCACGAATCAAATAGTGATAGAGAAAACTTGCATAATGTATCAATCAATTTGACCTAATTGATAGTTTAGAACACTTGACCCATGAATACCAGAATAGACATCATTATCAAGTAAATATAAAATATTCATAATGATAAACCATATTCTGGACCATAAAGCAAGGCATAAAATGCATGTTCATTGATCACTCCTAAAACAAAGAAATAAACAAACAAAAAATTGAGATCAATAAAGATGTCATGATAATTCATAAAAATTTGACAATTATATAACACAGTCCTAAACAATCCAAAAAAAAAAAAAAACCCATGCATCAAAGAATTAATTACAAGGGAAATAAATCACCACCAGGGGGATGGGCATGCTCGAAGCTCGACTCAGGTGGGGCAAACGCAATAGACACAACCTAAACATTTGTAACCCTGTAATATGCTGATATAAAAAAATAAATAAAAATACAATATATCAAAATGTGGCAGATGCAGTTAAAACAATATGTATCAGTTTGCTAGGAAAGCCACAACAAGTACGACATACTAGGTGGCTTAAATGACATAAATGTATTTTTTCACACTTCTGGGGGCTTAAAGACTGAGATCAAGGTGACAGCAGGGTTGGTTTCTTTTGGGGTCTCTCACCTTTGCTTGTAGATGTCCATCTTCATTTTGATTGTTTTTCCTGTGTTCATGTCTTTGTCCTCATTTCCACTTCTTTTTATGATACCGGTCATGTTGGATTGAGGCCCATCTGTATAACTTCATTTTGTCTGTTTTTAAATTTATTTCAGCATATTATGGGGGTACAAATGTTCCACTTTACAGGCCTTATCTCCAAATACACTCATATTTTGAGATATCGAGGGTTAGGACTTCAACCTATGAGTTTGGGGAGGAGTGGGACAAAATTCAACCCATAGCACAATGATAATATTTAAAAAGGAGAGCTGTCTAAAAGCAATGTTCTAAGCTTCCAGTTTAAGAAACTAGGAGCATATTAAAATGAAAGTAAGCAGAAGCAAGGGAATAATAAAGATAAGTACAGAAATCAACACCACTAGAAAGAGAAAACAGGACCAAAAAAATCAATGAAACAAAAGGCTGAGTATGTTACAAGATCAATGAAATTGATAAACTTCTAGTCATATTGTTGATAAAGAAAATAAAAAGATATGAGAAAATATCAGGCATGAAAGAGGGTATGCCTTTACAAATTCAGCAGAAAATCAGACAGTTTTCAAGGAGTATATAATGTATAAATAAAAAATGAGCCGTATCACATTTGCCATGCCATGGATCCTATTAGAACATGTTTTTATTTTTTGAGATACTACTCTTTTTGACCATTTATTGCCGCTTTAAATAATGTTATTTGGTAGTATGATCCATAATATATACAATAAATTTAATAACAGAATCCATTAATGATATTGGAGGGTATTAATGAACACAAATGCAGAATAATGGTAACTGAGATGGTGGAAGGAACACACAGAGGTCTTCAAAAGTTTTGGCAATTTTCTATTTATGAATCTGAGTACGGGATACATAGAAACTCATTTATTTTTTATTCATTTGCATATTTATTTATTATTAATATTAATGCTGCAGGGTCATGTTATATACAGTTTTTGTACATATGCTATATTTAATAGTGAGAAATAAAAAATATAGAAATAGGAAAGTAAAAAAAAAGAAGATATACTAGGGATGGATCATATTACCAAATAATATTTAAAGAAGCAATAAATGGTCAATGAGAGAGAGTGATGTCTCCAGGAAAAATATTTTAATGAGGACCACAGTATGGTAAATGTAGTACTACTCTTAGAAAGCTGAATTCTAGAAAGTTTGTTCCTCAGTTCCACCAGGATTCTGGAAGAAAGAAGAGAAAAACAAATCTTACTGGAATTGCTAGCTGAAAAAACAAAAAATAAAGACATCAAAGGAAGATATTATTTCCACAACATTTTTTTCTTATCCAGAAGCCATTGGTCTAAAAAGTGAACTACTATAGATTTATAATTCAACCTGATTGTGTATGTACGTTTGTGTTTTATAAGTAGATTTAGGTTACTATAATTTTGAACATTTTAAAACTAGTTTACAATTGGCTGCATTGGAGGTTTTTTTTTTTCTTCTACTCCACAAAATAATGTACACATGAATAGAATAAATAAATGGTTAGGAATATGCATACCCATAAAACCCATGGCTATTCATCCAAATAAATATCTGAGTACATTTCATTTGTATCATTTTAGTGACGATTATTTAAAACATTCAGATGAGAAGATCACTAGATCTTTTTGTCTACATTACAGTTAAGTATCATACTAAAAATGAAAAAAAAACAAACAAAAGCACAAGCGAAAACTATTACGTGATATCAGATAGACCCAAAATGGCAAGTAGTTTCCTCAGACCTATGGTGAGTGACTACCTAGAATTCTGCTTTGATATGGACTGTAGTTCAAGTTTGAGTTGAGGAACAAAGTTGCTTATGACTAGCTTAGGAATGTCGACCCTTGGTGGGGAAAGAGAAAAGAGGCAATGCATTTGCCAGGCTTTCCATTTTTAATACAGGCAATTATAACACTGAAATAAAAAAAGTTTGAAAATAATCATTTAACAAACTCTCACTTACCCATCCCCTACTTCCATTGGAATATATTCAATTGATTCTTATCTAGTAATTTGATGAAAAACTTGATATTTATTTATGTGTGTATTTAGTCATTTATTAATTTGTTCATTCTTTCATTTGACAATTATTTATCAAATTTATTATTGAATCGACAAATAAAAATTATATCTATTTACAATACACATGTTTTGAGATATGTATGTCCTAGAATGTCTAACTTGAGCTAATGAACATATGCATTCCCTCACATACCTATCATTTTTGGAGAGAGCATAAAATCTCTCTCTTAGCAATTTTAAAATTAAAATCTACTCTCTTAGCAATTGTCAAGAATACAATGAACTGTTGTTATCAGCAGTCACCATGTTGTACAGTAACAATTACTTATACTGTGCGGGGTTTTGGATACAAGGATGTGAACTAATCAGACATTAGCCTGACGGGTAACTTAGATTGGGTGTGGTGAGACAATAAATAGCTATGCAAGCAAATGCAAAATAAAAGTAACCACAAATGATGCCAGTATCGAGAAGAGAAAATATCAGGGACAGGGATGCAGGATAATAGAATACAGTTCTCCAGGTAGGATTTAAGTATGAAAAGCAGACAGAGGAAGGACCACTCCAGCTGGAAGGAACAGTGCTGTGAACATCCCATGAAGAGAAGGAATTTGGAGGCTTTATGTCAAGGAGGCCAGTATTAAAAAGCGATTTGAACTAAGGGGATAAAAGTGAAAGACCTCAACCAAGTAACATTCTGTGGACCTTGTACAGATTGAAACCAGATGCTAGCTAATCTTGAAGATTCCTTAAGATTTAAAAAAAAAAAAAGTTGTCTTTTTTATGTAAAATAGTCTGGCATCTCTACACCTGGTGAGTTTACTTAATAAAAATATCGTTATAATAGTTGCAATCAGAGGGATTCAGTAAAATATTAATAATTTGAGTTTGGCATAATTTTTTCTTAAACTTAATTGAAAGGAGCTCTGCATACTTTAAAGAAATTCAGAACATACAGAAAAGAAATATAGTTCATTTTTGTCTCACAGTGAGCCTAAGAATATAATCGAAAAACATTCTTACTTGCCATTGAACCAAACCAAGATTTAAAATGTGAGTAAACAATTAAAATTAAAGAGAATTTGGGAATACATTGTTTTTTAATCAGCACAAAAGGTAATGTTTCACAAATATTTTGGGCAGAATATGAAAATAAAGCTTCAGAACCCCATTCAAGTGATCTCTGCCACAGTTTACCAGTCAAGCAAATGGGTATATGCAAATGTATATATATTTTTTTTTTACAAAATGATTTTGTAACTATTCCTTTTCATTATGATTTACAAAGAGATTGAAATCTCCACTGGAGTTCAGGATGGAAGGGGTGGGTCATTAGGTTTCTGCCTCAAGGAAATAGGTCTCAGCATGCCACCAGCAAAGCTCAAATAGTGGTAATAAGGTCATCAATTATCTTGGCCTGGATATAGTTTGAAACCCTGGGAGGTGAAACTTACACCCAGAAAAAGATAAATTACCTTTCTGTGGGATTAAGCACCATCATAATGGAAGACAGGTAGCTTGAGTGTCTGTCCAACACAGTCAAAGATAATGTCTCAGGAGAACTACAGAGTGAAAATCAACATCCCATTCCCGAGAAATGAGATTGCTTAAATGTCCTTAACCAGCAATTATTTCTTGGACACCCAGACAAAATTCACTTATGCTGATGTGTATCTTTTTTCCAAAATTAAAAAAAAAATAATGATGTGCTTATTTAGGTTGCATGTGTTGATATATAAACAGGTGTATTCATTATGATAAATACACATGCAGACACTAGTTTAAGGCAAAACAAACAGAAAAACAAGCAAAACAACTTTGGGAGCTACCACAACACAAAAAATTAAATTAATTAAAGCAGCAAATTAAAATACCATCTTAAAGAACCACTACCCTAAAATGTACCCCCCCAATTTAAATAAATTGACCGTGTACTCTGCCTTTAATTCTTTTAGTGTGGGGTGGTAAGAATATTCCAGAAGGGTCTTGGCAAGAAGGCCAGTTCCCTGGGGATGCACTCTGGCCAGTGGGATCTGTCCTCAACTAATTAGTTGAGAAGTAGTGATTTCCCTTGGGTCTCATTGTATTTACACACAAACTCTCGCTACTTAGCACCATGCCACTTATGTTTACTTGACTGTTTGCACATGTTGTTAATGACTTACTTATCCTTTGTGTCAGTGCTCTCTGTCCTTAGAGGGCTGCTTGGCTTTAATTCTATTTCACATTGCTAACTTCAAAGGACCAGGGACTGGCTGGTAAATTTACAGAGGTAAAAAGGAGCCCGCTGGTGCCAGCTTGCAGAAAGTTAAATTTTCAGAAATTTTGTAGCACCACCACCATTAACAATTAAATCATATAAAAATTCAGATAAATAAGTTCTATTAAAAACAAACAGCATAAACACAACTCATCACTTTATAATCATTTTACCGCATGTCACTGTTATCTACGCTCTTCAAGTTTTTATATCTATTTTATCTGTATAGTGGAAATACTGTACGATGATGTGCTACTGTATATGTCTTACCATCTGGACCTTCGGTGACATCCTATTAATAGTTTGAGATTGACCACTGTGGGGGCATTTACACCAAAGGAATCAGCAAACATTGCTAAACAGAGGCCCCCAACTCACTTCCCTACAGTCTGTTGTTAAAGATTTACCAGTGCACCATGACAAATATGCTTTGTACAATAACTTACCTGAGACAAAACGTCAAAAGACCTTAAGCATTGCCTTTGGCAATAGCACTGGCATCATCAATAGGCGGTCACCTGAACCCTCTACCCAGCAAATGTGGATGAAAGTTGGATGAGTAGAGACATCTAGCATGTAAGGAGGGCTTAGCATGTGAATGGTGCTCTACTCACATTGTCTCCATCAAGGCTCACACCAAGGAGGAATAGTCCCATTTTGCAAATGCACAAATTGAAGTGTGTAAAAGTTCATAGTATACTAATATATACTGAAAGTGATCAGGCTGAAAGGAGGCAGTGCTTGGATCCTCAACAAGTGCAGAATTCTTGATCAGGAACTCTTTTTCCACAATGCCACACAGAGGTTCAGGGTGTTTGACCCTAATCACCCTGATTACAGTCAACCTGGATTTTTTTTTTTTTTTTGCAAACCACTCCAGCTTCCTTGGGGGTCTCATGTCTGTTAAGAGGGCTTCATTCCAATAAGTATCTTCTGCAGTAGGAAAAATATAAAGATGTAAAAAGAATTACCAAATTAAATTATCACCCACACTTAGAAAAGCAATACCACCTAAAATTCTCATTCAGTCTCAGATAATCTGAATAAACATGTATAGGTGCATCTAAAAAAAAGAGGGGGAGGTAGTAGATATCATGTGTTCTTTTCAGGAAAAAACAAAAACGGATGAAGTAACAAACAAATAGAAAAAAAAAAAAAAAAACAAACAGCTCCCAGAGGATGCAGAAGATAATAGAAATGCTGAAGAACTTACCTTCAAATATATTCTATTACTTAGAGAATAAAATAACAGCAGAAAAAGATATAGAGCTATTTTCATGCCAAAAGGGCTTGATGAAAACTTTGCATACATTTGTAATTTTTCATTTTCCTCCTATGGTTATATTATACCTGCTATAACAAAAGAAGATTGTTCACACTGAAATAATGCTGAAAATACCATTCCCCAGGGAGTTGGTCCTAATGCCTATCCTTTACTCTTTACAGAATGAGCATGTAGCAAGCATTCATGCTAAATGCCAATGTACTTGAAAACTGACATGTTGATTATCATGTTTGGATATTATTCATTTTATTTATCTTTAAATTGCAAACATGCGGGCCCATTCTGTAAATATTATCTCCATTGGAAAGCTACTACTAATAAAAGAAACTACATTTTTTTTGGCTACCAAATCCTCTGAAACTCATTGTAAACATACAGTATTTATTATAATAATATATTTTTTCCAGAACACACAAAAGACTATTGGGATGAAGGGAGAGGCGGGGAGGGAAGGAGGATGGATAGGGTAAACTAGTAGAAAGATGCAATTAGAGCTATGTTGGTTTGGCAAAGTCCCACCGAACAGGAAACTTGGGATTTTTTTTTACAACCCACTCCAGCATCCTTGGGGGTCTCATGTGTTTTAAGAGGGCTTCATTCCAATAAGTATCTTCTGCAATAGGAAGAAAATACAGATGTAAAATGAATTACCAAACTAAAACCAACATGCAAGTGCAAGCACAGGCACACACATACATAGTCTGTGTAGGAAACACACTCAGTAGAAAATACTTTTCCTTGCAGGAGGAAATATGGACTTGACTGTGTATCTTAGTTATGGTAGGTAAAAACAAAAAAAATATAGTAAACTGTGATAATGTGCATTGGGTTTAAAAGCTGAAACAAATTGGTATTTCGATATTACCTGTATGTTGTTCTAGCTAGGATTATAGATGAAAGCAAAAGGTTTTTATAATAGGTTATAGGCTGTATAGCAGTTTAAACATGCTAATGGAGATTCACCGAGTTGGCTTTTGAAAAAGACTCATGCCCCAGCATGGCAGAAAGGTCAATTTTTGCCATTAAGATGGCAATATCATCTTTATAATTGCCATCATCACCATCATGATGAAGAGAAAGAACAATATCATCATCACTATCGTCATTTCTTCATCACTAGCAATCATGGAACGTCACTAAATCCAACAAAAATGTTTTGGTGTGAGACTGAGCCTGACTTTGTTTGTATGTTGGCTTTTTTAGGGGAGTTGGAAGTTTTATTCAAGTTGAAAGATGGAGCCACATTCAAGTGCAATAGTGGATCTCAACCTTATCTGCATATTGCAATCACCTGGAGGAAGTTTACAGAAATACCTCTTAAATTACAAGTCTATCCTGTTTCTTTTTTCCTCTTTAGTAACTATCCTGAATAAACAACCAGAAAGGTGAAGAAGAGGAAGAAAAAGTGTTGGATTTTGAATTTATTAGAGTGTGATAAACTGTAGCTAAATGTGAACCTACTGAATTATTTAAAATTTCTCCTAGCTTCCCCTGGGTGGTTCCCAGAACTCTTTTGGAGCTTTTGTGCAGGTGGGTAGTAGGCCTGCTTCTTTCTCACTTCTGTCCTGCCACTTAATTTGAGTCACATAATGTAAGAGGTGAGGTGTTCACTTGTCTAAGGACACAAGCAGGTAAGAGAGGATCTGAAGTAGGAATTCTAATAATAACAGAATATGTTTTTAAAGCATTTTATTTGTCTTATATTATGGGACACAATAGATATTGTGATTAAAATGGTAGAGCTTATATACTTTAAAGCTTTATGAATAGTTATTAAATTCTATTAATAATTGCAATGATATTTATTGGTCATAAAAATAGAGAACATTTAACAAGATCAATTTAAATAATTAAGCATAAAGTATAAATGCATAAGGACTGCAGTGGGATGAAGGTAGAGTTGTTCAACACTTTTGCTTTCTCTCATTTGTAACAAAAAGCACGTTAGTTTCAGACAGTGCTCCAGCCAACAAAGCTTGGATTCAGCAATGACCTTAACTAGTCTGTGAACACTCTAAGTGGGCATTCTTGATACACTGCCAAAGTGGTATTTTTAAAATGTAAAACTGAAGAAGCTAATCCACTGATTAGAATTTCCATTCCTTTGCAAGATCACTGTAAACTCTCTGCTTGCTCCTTTCTCATCAGTGGATGCTTCACATTCCTTGAAATGAAATGCACAGCTGTGAACTCCATGCACTGAAATGCACATACGTGAACTCTGTGCACTGAAATGGACATATGTGAACTCCAGGACTGAAATGCACACATGTGAACTCCAAGGCTGAAAGGCTGAGCATTGAACCTGGTCACTGTCATCGCCTCCAAACAGCCTTTCCCTCTGCCTAGATTAGCCAGTCCTTGCTTCTTTCATCTATGTGGTTCTCTCCAAAAAGTGTCATCTCCTCTGTTCAGAAGGTGGTTAAGGAAAAGTTCAATCATCCATTTCCTCTTTAATGTTTCCAGAATTTTTTAATGTATATCTAACGTTAATATTTGTTTGCAATTTAGACTTACCACCTAGAATAGAAATTCCCTGAAGGTAAGAATTTAGTATTTTTCATATAGTTTTCTCCAGAGCTTAGCAATTAGCCAGGTCTTAATGCATATTGGAAAATAGACTTTAAAAAATATAAAAAGAAATATACACAAATAACCAATTTGACAGTATTAAGAATTCAGAAATAGAAAAGGCACGTTATATATACACTTTGGGAGTTATCATTACCTCATGGAATGTTATTCCACCATTATTAAATTATGAAATTCTTACAAACACCTTCTGTGAATGACACACTTGAGGGAGATATTCTAAGTTAAAGTCAGAAGTTGTCTAATAAATTTTAAAATCGAGCTGGAGAGACAATGTTTATTCACTGATATTTATATGAAGAAGCCAGGTTGGATAATTACTACAAAAGTTAGAATTAAAAACACATGTATCCTTTTTCTATGTGCTTTTTCTTCTTCCACTTTCCTCTACGTGGATTTGTTCAGTCAATTGTGTTCAGTGTCAACTGGATCAATGTCAATTGCAGAAACATCTGCATAGCAATGATACCATTGACGAAATTAGCATTTAACCTGTTCTCCAAGTAGCACCATTGCTAGGATTTATTTAAGCATATAGCAAAATGATGATGATGGATGACAACTCTCATTTTGGAAATAGATATCTAGCAAGTCATAGGTCAACAAACAAATTATTTGGTTCATTTCTTTTGCTCATAAAATTGCCTGAACTAATTATTTTCCCCTTTTGTAGGAATGATATAAATCATAGAATCATACATAGAAAGTTAAAATTATCTAATATAGTCTTTGCATTTTACATTTGAAGAAACTGGGGCCAGCAAAGTGACAAGACTTGTCCAAGGACACACAATGTCGTGGAACTAAGGTGACAACCAGGAGCTTTCAATTTCTAAGTGAATATCTTTTAAGGTGTTTAAAACATTTTTACAAATAGAAACACTCCACATTACTGCAACTAAATCATCTCAGGTTCTTTCATCTGCTATCTGTTTCAGTTATATCACTAAACAAAGTATTAATTTGATCAATCTTCATCCCTATTTTAATATAAGTCAAACATACTTATGTATATATATTTTATGTATATATATATATTTATATGAAATACACTGGTACATCAAGGAGATTTGTTGGAAATCTCTTTCTCTCTCACAACTTACTTCTCAGGGAATATATGCCTGCTCATAAGAGCTTTCTGCATGGGGATCTGGCTCAGAAAATAGAGTTATTTTGGCCTTAACAGATTTGAGCACAAGTGGATACTTAAAGTAAAAACAAAACAAAACAAAAACAAAACAAAACAAAAAACTGTATTGGCCAGGCAGGGTGAATTATATATTTTTTCAGTGAATAATTTAAACTGAGATGACAATTTGTAGTGTTCTGCATTTCTAATGTCCTGTGGAGTTGAACAGAAAGATGGTATCATTTATTCATTAATTCTGCAAACATTTATTGAGAGCCTGGTATGTGCTAGACACTTTTCTGAGCAATTGGGACACATCAACAAATAGAAGCGATAAAGACCCATACCCTTTGGGGCTTACAATTTAGTGTGAGAGACAAACAATAAGCCACAGACTTACTAAATAAGACATGATACAATATATGAGACAGTGATAAATCCTATGAAAGAAAGAAAATACAAAGTGGATAAGGGGTGTCAGGATTGCTAAGGTGGGGAGAGTGAGAGTCACAGTTTTAATTTGGGAAAATGACATTTGAGCAAAGACTTTAAAGGATATGAGAAAGGTTGATCAGAGCAAATCTATAATGGACAAAAGCTCCAGGCACAGGGGACTCCCAACAATGAGAGGCAGCCTAGCATGTTCTAGGAACATCAGCATAAAGGCCAGGCAGAGTGAATGGAATGAAAGACACAAGCTGGAAAACAGCAGTGATAAGCCAGGGAGAACACAGAGGACTAGATCACATACAACACTGGATGCAAAATCACAGCAAAGTATTCATTGTATAGGTCAAAAAATTATGGGACTGGAGAGAAAAATATTTGGGAGAGAAGAGAATGAAATTGATATGCAGGAAGAGGTTGAGACTTTGTAACCACAGAGAAGGGAATTTCTGTGTGTCTTGGTCACATTTTCTACAACTTGTATCTTTCTAATTACCCACTATTTTACTAATAAAACTTTTATTGACTAGAGAAGTTTTGTAACAGAAAGACCTGGATTAGACACATTTAATTTTAAATAAATATGGTAAAAAGAGCTAGTATAGAGTGGATTTTTCACATTCAGAAAGCATATATCGGAACAGTATCTACAACTTCAGGACAAAACTCTAGAATGACTGAATGCGAATATGGCTTCATATTTAAAACAGAGGTGTCTAATATCTTGAATATATTTTAAATATAATATCTAAAAAGTACTTTTCAAAGTTAAATTGTGGTGAATTATTAACATAAGAAACTTGAGTGCTTAATGCAAGCAGATATATATACATCAAAACAATTCAATTTCTGCATATACAAACAAATTATGACTTAGGCTATAATCTTGGCTGATGGGGTATATTTAGGCAGCTTTGATCCAATAAGAACTAACCTTTCGAAGCTAATATCACTGAAGGAAGTACAATAGGACAAAAAGTCTAGAAAAAGTAAACTCTACAAAAAGTAGAGTCTGTATTTAGACTGAAACGATAAAAATAAACTCTGGGAAAACTCATCACCACCCCAAAAGAAATATGATCCCTATAGGTAGTTGACTACTGAGATAAAAACAAATTGAGCAACAACAACAAAAAAGAGAAAAATAATTAAATTAACTAGTTAACTAGGCTTTTGTTCACCTTGCTGCAAAATTAAAACAAAACTAAGCCAGATGACCCTAGAGGTCCTATCAAACATAGATATCTATGTAACACCCAAGCACATTTACCAACTGACTCACCAAAATCTTATATGAAGGTTCTTCTCAAGGATAACAATTATGCACCAAACCAGTGAAGCTCTAAAGAACAGAAAATGGATAGACTCTGGGAGTCACAAGGTGATACTTGGAAAAAAAAAGCATCTGAAATGCTTGAAAATCCTGAGTACCTGGTAAGGTCAGGACCTCGCCACTTACAAGACATCTTGATGTACTAATAAGGAGTCTCAGCCCTCCGTGTCTAAAGAAAAGTGACCAGAAACATGACCTTTATTCTTGTAGCTCATAGAATTTTTTTCAATTATGAAAGAAGCACAAGGTAACGTAAAATAAAACAAAATAAGACAATCACAAGATTTTCCCCTGCTACAATAAGAACACTCTAACTCAGAGAGATTAGGAAGCATTGTTTAAGGTCATAGAACTGGGATGAAGATAAAGATAAAGCTGGGATGTGAATTATGGTCTCCTGATACCCATTGCTCAGTCACTTTGCCTAAACACACACAGCAATTCCTTAGCAAGCTTAGCATTACAGACCACACCCAAATCCCGATCACCAAGTAAACTGTCTCATAGCAATGTTCCAGTGCTGAGTGGCTTATACTGAGGGATTTTCAACATAGGCGATGAAGAAAAGCACACATCTTAAAATTGGCATAAAAGATTAAAATCCTGAAATATAATAAATACAAAACCCACTGAAGTAGCCAAAGATAAACAGTAGTTAGAGCCCCATCCTGAGTCTTGGCTTCAAATGAAGGGAGTTCCCAGAGAAATGTAAAGAGGGATCACGCTGGGACCAAGTTTTGAAGCCTCCCATCTTTTTTGGTCTGGGAAATTTGCATGTGCAATTACTACATTTGCATGCCTAATTACCCCACAGGAAGACACATATGCCAATTGGCATTTGAAAATGTGTTAACTGCACACACAGAAGGGTGGCCCTTTAAAATGTTGGCCATAAGAATCTAATCATTAGGAATGGGTCATGTGAGTCGGAGTGGGGAGAGAAAGATGGTCGATTTTGAAGCAATCTGAGCATATTCATTTTGGATGCACACAAGGAGAATTGATTGATGAAATACTAGGTTTTGAGGAAGTACTTTGGAATCCGGCAGAATCCACAGGGAAAGCATTTCAGGCATTAGCTAATTGGATTAGCTGTGGTGTTTTCTGTGGATTCTAAGGAATTCATAAGCTATAGATTAAAATCATCAAACAACTCTGGTCACAGAGGTGAGGAGACTCTTTTCTTGTGCTAGTAAACACTTAGTCCTGTGGACTATAAGTGCATACATTCCCCTTCCTCTAAAGCAGATGGAATATATTCCACGAGGTTTGGAGTATTTGTCTTTTTCCCCCCCTGCATTTTGTAAACACAAATCCTAGGAGAAAATGAATCATAACTTTGAATCCTGCATAACGATAAAGATTGCTTGTTCTCCCAGAATTGTGTAATTTCCTCTCAGCAGCAAGCAATGGGATATTTCCTCAGCTCAAGGTAACCCTATTGAAAAGTCTTCTTTGTCTCTCTGTGCCATGCAAAAATAAGGATTTGAAGATTCCTGCAGAGCCAGATACAACCCTCTGAAATATATCTACAATTGTGAATTAGTAAATGCCTTAGAGTACAAGACACTGGTTGGAGGCATGAATTCTAAAAATGTTGTGAGCTGGTGTCCGAAAATATGATTCTATAAACCCTCAAATTCCACTGTAGGGAGTTTATTTTGGATTCTTCAGGTATCACTCTGGAGCCTATTAATATGGTTTTTGGGTTTCCCTAAGCAAGCCATGGACACATTATTTTGATCACATCGTTAAAAATGGAAAGGGAGAAACTGGGTGGTGTTTTATACCCTTTCCTACCCCCTTCCTTTGAACTTCTTGGTGTATCATGTAAATGGCTTTCCATAGTGACTTGTAAGCATCTTTTGTAATCTATCCTCTCACTGACCAAAGGTATATCTTTTCAGATGAGAACTCAGAAGTACATTATTGTCCACACTATTAAATCTTACCTAGTTATAGTAATTAAACATAATAAACTTCCAGGTCATGAAAATGTATTTTCCCCCTAATTTCAAGCACTGCCTGATTTTTCTCCCCTCAAAAAAATAAGAAAACAAGAATGGCAATGTGTAAGTACTACCTTTAGCACTCTTTTATAAGGACAAAATAGAACAATTGAAAGAATACTGTTCTGGGAATGTATGAATCTTAAGTCTATGAATGGGTATCATGGCTCCTTCTTCCAATTCATGCTTAACTTAAATGTGATCAGCACTTCATACTGCTCATGTCCCACTATGTATTTCCACTAGAAAGACATCTTCCCTTACCACCATGTGGAAAGTAGCCTCCTTCTGATTATAACCATACTCAGTTCCATGGGATTCCTAGTACTTTTCTGGCTCTAAGATTATCTTCCTATTTTTAATTTTTGATCTTGCTCACCCAAACCACAAGAAGCTAATTTCCATCAGAGTAGAAATGAAGTCATTATTTTTTTTTTCCTTTGTAATACTCTCAACACCTAAAACAAAGGCTGACACATATTTCTTACTCCATGAATATTCATTCAATGACTCTATCGAGCATCTATTACATACCCAGTAATTTTTCAAACATTATCCCATCTAACCCTCAAGACAACCTTATGGAAAAATACTGTAAAAGGAGGCTGAGATTTTAGGAATTGAGTATTTGTACAAACTGACACAGCTAATAAATAGGAAAAGTTGTGTTCTGTTCTCAGACTTATCCTACTAGAAAAACTGTTTCTTTACACTATATATTATTGGCTTTATTTTTGTCTTTGTCATAACTGTAAGAGTGACTCTAGATAAATAATTTAATATGGCTAAATGTTAGTTATTCCCCCCCACCACCAAAAAAAAAGGCTTTGGACTGGATGTTCTTTTAAACTCTCCATTAACTGTGGAAGGTAGAAGTTCATGACTTTATTAAGTCTATTTTCTCTGTGATAACCATAAATATTTTAATTTTCTAAGGAGAGGGTATGCCTATTAAAGGGCAAATATACTTTGATATTTTTCAAAATGAAATAAATTTAAAGTAAAATCTTCAATATATTATAAAAACAGCCTTTCTGTATTAAAGTTTATCAATTCAGAACTCTTCCCCTGAATGTGATGAAAATAAAAAATATATTTTGTCATAAAAATCAAACTAAGTAAATAGGTGATGATTCTGAGAGGCTCACAATCAGACTTTTAAGAACTCTTACTAAAATTATATAAAAGTCAGAATCCCTTTTTCTTTTTAGTTAAAATCAAATGTAAATCCTATAAAGGCTGCAATATCTTCTTTCTTTTTCAACCATGGTGTTGCCAATGCTGTTTGATCTTCAGATGATTCTAGCTTTTAGAGAATAGTAAAATTTAACTTATCAAAATCTTGATTTTTTTAAAAAAATTCTGTTTGCTAAGAACTACCAAAATGCAAATCAGTTTGCCCTTTCAGCTTTCATTAAACACTTGTGTAAGGAAATATACAAATTTCAGTACAATTCATGATACTCTATGAAGTCTAGAACAGAGTTTTTAAAAGTAAATTAGAAGCAATTATTGATTTTTAAAAAGCTCACTTTATCCAACAGTTTTCTCGCTCTTGCTCATTTCCTTATGTAAAAGAATTTAACCAAAGAAAGCCAGCATTCTAATTCAATTTCTCCTCCAAAGTATATAATTTTATTTCGTCATAATGGCTGCTTTTATTTCCAGGGTCAGATTTTATTTAAATTTCAGTCCATTAGGAACAAAAACTTGCCATTTTCTGATAAACAAAATCAGCAGGGGAGCCTCTTCAAACAAGAAATGTATTTCCATCGACCTTTGTTTTATTTGATCTAAATGACAGGTATACACCACTTTTCCTGTGTTTACTTTAAAAGATTCTGAAAAAAAGGGGGTGACATTTTTAACAACAAAACTAGCAATCACCCAAGTAGTCCTGTGACAGGCAGATGGAAGAAATGATAAAAAAGATGTAATCCATTGCTTTAGACCACCAAAGAGGCCTAATATGAGTCATTAGCAGAAAACCGTTAATTTTCTTTTTTCCCTATTCTGACTGTTGTTTGTAGAAGTGCTTAGCCTCTTAGGATTTGGAACATTTAACTGTTTCTTGCAATTTTATAAGATGGAGACCAAAGCATTAACAGAAAGGAATTAAGCAATATGTCATTACATAGTTTAAGAAATCTGAGTGATATAGATAACATTTTAGAGCCTCTTTGGTTGAGCTTGATAATAGCTAGTAAGAATTAACTAGTAAAGCATTTTAAAGATTACAAAGGTCTTTCACAAACCGTATCTTCTTTCCCGGGCATCTTCACAAAAGTCTGAGTCTCAGAAAGTCAAGCATCTAAAATAGAAGTAAAACCCAGATCCTCTGATTCCAAATTCAAGACTATATTAATCCATACGAGTTAATAGAAAATATGATGATATTCCAATCTAGCATGAATGGAAACAAACACTGCCCCCCCAAGTTTGTTTGGCAAAACATGAGTTTTCTATGGTGTGAAAAGATATCAATTAGGGAGAAAAAAGGATTCGTGGGTATCTATATCTATATAATGTATTAAACAAAGTAAAGCACCCTTTCAACAGAAGATATCAGAATATTTAATATGCTAATATGTGTTGTGTGAGGCCAAAGGTTGATTTAGCATGTGGTCCTTCTTTGACTTACAATGATTAAGAAAACTTACACTCTGAGGATTTCTATGAACTAATGTTAAAGAAAACCATTGGTAAATTCTGTTCTAGAACTCTCTACTCTTTGTAGTCTTCCTCTCTCTCTCTCAATATACATATAGAATACATATATTAATAGATCAATAGATACATATATTATGTATACATACACATGATATATAGTTATTAATATATAGGTATGCATAGCTATACATATTGTATATGTACACATAGTATGTACACATTATATGTTTATACAAGTCTATATATAAGTATGTGTGTGTATTCTTTCCCTCATTGTGAAAATTGATAGATTCCTTGTGGACTGGCTTTTTTGCAAACAATCTTAGATATGTAAATGTTTTTCACTCACTCTGATATGACAGGTAATTAGCAATACACTACAAAGCACGGTAAATCTTAATGCTTGTTCAGTCAATAAAATTGTGTC
>VSMD01128418.1:0-28917 GCA_008750895.1 Mirza zaza | reverse complement strand
TATATACTACAACTAATTATAATCTATAGTATGCACTATATGCTATATAATATGTTTATGAATATATGATTATACATCATATATAAATGTAAAAATATAAGCAAATGATATATATAATAACATTATAAAATTGTGTACATTCTATGATGCACAATTTAAAACGCTCAATAACTTTTAAAAGCTCCTTAGAGATATAAATTGGCTGGGACCGTCATTAGGTATACCTGCTTATGCTTTCCAACATTTATTTGCTACATTAGAGGGAAGCTCAGCTCCTGGCAGCCCTCACTCTCTTTCCCCACAAGCTAAAGAAGAGCTGCAATTCGTGAAGCAACGACTTAGCCCTGGATTTCTTACCTTTCTTCCTGTCCAATTATTCTCTACCGTTTTCATAAATATCATTCTCCTACAGGTTGCCTGGTTGTTTTTAGCAAATAATTAAAATAAAAAACTTAAACTTGCTCATTTAATCACCAGGGGTCGACGATGAAGTCGTCAGTTGTCTGGACGAGATCCTGATAAAATAGTTACAAATTTGAGTTCCAAAGATATTCTAACTAAACTAGAGCTTTCTTCTGCCTGGCAAGTAGCTTGTGCGATTCTTTATTTGTGACTTAGGTTCAAGATGCCTCAGCTGACCGCGCCTTCCATCTCACCAATGCTAAAGGCCTTCAACAACGATTTTCTCTTTACAAAAAAAAAAAATATATATATACATATATATATATATATATAGGTTCGTGCTATTGTTCACTTGTGTTCCGCCTGTGCCCCTCTCACTCTTCCTTCTTTCCCCTCTCGGTGTAACCCACGAGAGTTGTGTGGTAATCATATTTCGCAGATGGATGTTACCTTTTAACAGCCAAGGGCAAGCCATCATCAAACGTGCCAATCGTACTCTCAAGCTTCTATTAAAAAAAGGGGGGGGGGGTCAAGGAATCTCCTCATCAACATTTACTCCGTGCTCTCTATACCCTTAAATTTTTAAATTTTTGGCAGAACTTGCATGCCTCAGCAATAGAGCATCATTTTGCTTTTTCACCTCCTTTGCAAAAAACCTGGGATCCTGTGCCCCTACTGATGGATGGATTAAAAGAAAAGTTTTACAATGGGGTCGGAGGTATGCTTATGTCTCCACAGAGCAAGGTTGTGAGTGGGTTCCTGTGCACCGCCTCAGGCGACGGTATCCTCAGCAAGACACTGCTTGAGAAGAGAATGCCATGCCAGAAACAGACAAAGAAGAAGCAGGCGGTAACACTAGCAGTCTGGTTGATCCATAACCTTTCTATTCTTTTGCTTATTTTTTGCACCCCTGCTGTTGGACAGACTGATGCTGCTAATGCTCAGTATGTATATTGGGTTCATGTCCCTTATCCTCCCCTTTCTAACGCGGTGTCCTGGGGAGAGCCTGAGGTTGTGGTGTGTACTGATGATTCTGAGTGGCTGCCTCCGCCTTATCAGTGTCAATCACCATATCCTGAGGAAGAAGGCTGCTCGGTGTTTAATCATTCCACTTATGCTCAAGGTTATCCGGTATGTTTTGGAGCAGGAGAACACTGCTTGGCACCTTCTTCTCAAGCATGGGGCTTGCAACATAATTCCTCCTCATTTGCTACCCACACTATACTATTGTCCATGAAAAGTTTTAAGGGGGTAATGTCTAATTTGACTGAAAGACCTCCCCACTTACCGCTTTGCTCCATGTCTCATCTTGAACCCCCTGTTACTCATTTTGATTGGAGCGAATGTAGAGGTAAAATTTTAAAAGTAATACACAATAATCCTAAG
Source organism: Mirza zaza (assembly GCA_008750895.1). Taxonomy (NCBI): domain Eukaryota; kingdom Metazoa; phylum Chordata; class Mammalia; order Primates; family Cheirogaleidae; genus Mirza; species Mirza zaza. The sequence goes on along the minus strand of VSMD01128418.1, from coordinate 27,129 downwards.
ATTGTAGATTGGAGCCCCCGCGGGGATTTTCAAGGAGAAAGTATTCTCCAGTAGACCCTTGCAGTGGCATGATGAAGGTGATGGCATTACTGCCATTGCCAATGAGCCTGTAATTTGGAAAGATGAAGGGTTGTCTTCGCCTCAACCCTATTTGTTTGGGCGATCAGAAAAGCAAAAACATATTTAAAAACTCTCTACCTCAGGTGGAGACCTTAAAATTTAGATTAAAAATATGTCCTCAAGTGATAATGAAAAAAACCAAAGTAGATCTTCACCACAGCCCTCCAAGTCCTTACTAGCGTGTGTTTCTTATCTTTATCTTTTGCTAATGGAAATTGCTTATTAAAATCAGTCTACAGATAAGTTGACTTGCCCTGGTAATTGTGCCCTATTTACTTGTGTAAATTTTACTTCATGGGTACTTTTAACAAATCTTTACATAGTTTATACATCCTCAAGGCTCGTACAGAGATATGGTTGTCCTTTAGCCTTTCGCAGCCTTGGAGAGACTCTGTTTTGGTTACTAATTTATTAAATAAAATAACTTCCTTGATTCATAAAAAAAGAGTCATTGGTCTGATAGTCATGGCAGTAGTCAGCTTAATAGCTATAGCTTCCTCAGCCGCTGTTGCTGGAGTAGCTTTACATCATTCTGTACAAACTGCTGATTTTGTTCGAAAATGGCATGAAGATTCTCATAAATTATAGCAACATCAACAGGAGATTGACTTCCGCCTAGAGGGCAAAGTCATTCAACTAAAAAGCACTGTACTATGGTTGGGAGACCAAATTCAAGTGCTGACTACTCAGTCTTTTTTACGTTGTGACTGGAATTCTTCTCGATTCTGTGTAACTTCCATTCCTTTTAATAGTAGCCGACACTGCATGTCATTAAGAAAATTGTTGATTGGAAGTCTAAATATTAATAAAGATATCCAAAGGTTAGAGCGAGAAATCACTTCAACGTTTCAAAAAAGATTACCTGATTTTAACAATGATGAATTTTTCTCTGGTTTGGCTAATGGGCTATCCCAAGTTTAATCCCTTGCTTCACTTAAAACTATGCTTGGTAGTATTGGTGGGAATCTGGTTGTCCTTTTGCTGCTGTTGTGTCTCTTATTCTTAATTTGTAGGTGCTAGAAGACCAAGCAGAAGATGCAGTGCAGAAAGCAGCAAAACGTCATGGCTGTTTTTCAACATGTTTGTCGTTTTTAATTAAAGAAATAATGGCGACCTGTTGGGGGCTGATTCTGGCCTTATGCCTTATACTAATCATTCACTATAGCCTGTAATGTACGTGTGCTTCCTGACGCAGCAGTAGTCAGCATTTTATTCAGACACGGTTGCTGCCCTGTGACTTGATAAGAGGCCTGAGTTGTTGCACATAAGCAAATGCTCTCAACTCCCACACGGAGGGCCCCCATGGTGGGAGTCTGGAGGCCATGAGAACAAGAACAAGAAGAACTCTCCCAAGAACTAGCCCCCGGTTGATGGTTGGTAGTCAATGACGGGTGAGACTCCCCATGGGGGAGGCGACCTAAAACAGGCACAGCCGTGAGGGCCAGGGAGGAGCCGCCACCTGGGATTGAGACCAAGAAGCACTTCAAATGGCTGCATTGTTTTCTGTTGCCTCTCTCGGCCTTGGCTTTTGAGCTCTGTCCGGCACCTTAACTTTAGTAACCATTTTGAGGTCTGAGACCATGGGAAATTGTTCCCTTTTGATACAACTCCGGAATTGGCTGATATCGCTGCTATGCTCAGATGCTCACGTACAAGGAACTAACCTTGGGTCTGGGGGGTATAAAAATAAAGCGACCGGTGCATTGGTCACTCGAGTCATTGTCATGTCCATGTGTGTCTGTGTCGTTATTTTATGTTCAATGTCACCCCCGTCCTGTATTCGGGCAATGACAGCGACCAAACACAAACATGAGAGTTTATAATCTGGTGAGGCAGACAAATGTTCATCAGATAGTCACATAAATAAATATAAATTTACATGGGAAGCAATGTCCAATTGGAAAATGGTGAGATAAATTGTAACATATTCTTTTTTAAAATATTATGTAGCTGTTGAAATTGTTTCAAAGAATCATAAAATGATTACAATAATGCTGGTTATTTAAAAGTGAGATATAGGCCGGGCGGGGTGGCTCAAACCTGTAATCCTAGCTCTCTGGGAGGCCGAGGTGGGCGGATCGTTTGAGCTCAGGAGTTCGAGACCAGCCTGAGCAAGAGCGAGACCCCATCTCTACTATAAATAGAAAGATATTAATTGGCCAACTAATATATATACAAAAAATTAGCCGGGCATGGTGGCACATGCCTGTAGTCCCAGCTACTTGGGAGGATGAGGCAGCAGGATTGCTTGAGCCCAGGAGTTTGAGGTTGCTGTGAGCTAGGCTGATGCCACGGCACTCACTCTAGCCTGGGCAATAAAGTGAGACTCTGTCTCAAAAAAAATAAATAAATAAAAGTGAGATATAAAAATATGGAGTATAATTTCTGTTTTGTATAAACAAATGCATGCTTGCCTATGCATAAGAAGGTTGGTTATATACCACATTGAACAGTGGTTTTCCCTAGTACTGAGGTTAGGCAGCATAGAGCACGCTCTCATTAATGAATAATGTTTTGCCAGGAGGCAAGTAGATTTGCTTTTCCATTCTTTGAATTTACAATTAGATGCTTTGTACGAGGAACTAAAGCTTAAAATGTATTCCTTCTCTCCCTTTAGGTCGTTTCGTTTGGTTTTGATGGAGCTGGAAGTAGGGTGAAGGTCCCCAGGGACTCTTCTCGCTGAGTGGGTCTCGTGTGGTTCTGGTGAAGCCCTCGCACAGCAGGGTTGTGGCAGGTGTGACCCGGAGACACGAATTTCCTTTCAGTGCCTGCCTAACCCAGGTTCATCTTCCTCTGGCTGCTGTTTGTCTTGTTTTGGTTTTTATCTGCTGCATCTGAAGACGAAAACTTGTGTCCAAAGGGAAAGTTCTAAGAATGCTTCCAGGGATGACGATGGAGTTTGATTCTCAAGTGGGTGGGCATCTGATTAAACCCCTTTGTCAGCAGGGAAATCGATTGTGTGTGTTAGTTCCCTCATTCACAGGGGTAGCGCCCGTCCTCCACTGCCCAGGACACTGCCCAGGACGATTGTTTTGTTGTAAAGCTTTCTCTCAGAAACTACTGGTGTATTATTACTTTTTCAACTTTTTAAAAATTCCATGTTTCTGGGTTTTTGTTTTGAAGTTTTTATTATAGGTCGCTAAGCATTTTTAAGTTGAAAATCAAAAGTATTTGTTATAAAGGTAACTGATGGTATAACTATAAGGATAGAATAGAGCATATAGTATATGTGTTATACAATGTGAAAATTCTAGAAGGTTTTCCTCTGATCTATAGAATTTCCCCTCACAAAAAAGTTTTTCTTTCTTACAGTCGATAACGTTTATTTTAAAGACCCACTGAGTCATTTAAAGTGAGTAGCTCTGCTGGACTGAGGATGATGGTGCACACAGCCTGTTGTTTATGACATCTTGGACTTACCCTACTCTGCACGATGGAGACACCAAGGGTTGGGAAGACGGGGCTGTTTTGCATTATGCTTTGAGAGATGCCGAAAAGACCTCCTGCTGCTTTCCTTATATCCAGAATAGATGGCAGGCAGCTGGGTTTAGGGTCTTACCGGGGTTCCTGACACCAACCCAGAGGACAGAGTGCAGTGAGCCGGTGGGGGAAGGGGTCATCACTGCTGGGCCTGTGGGATGGGCTGGAAGGACGCTGGCTTCACCAAGGACCGTCCACAGCTGACCCTGGTTCTGCAGCGACAGCTCCTATTGCCCAGGGCTGTGAAATTATTTAGAAAGAGCAAGAATAATGCATGTGCATTTCACCTTGTTAACAGGAAAAAACCCAAATTCTGTAAAATAATTTAAAGAGATTTATTCTGATATTTATTCTGATTCACACAATATGTGTGACCATAGCCCAGGTAGCCACACCCAAGAAGTCTTGAGCAAGGGGTCCAGAGGCAGTCGGGTTACAGTTTGGTTTTATACTTTTTAGGGAGTCAGGAATTGTAGGTAAAATCATAAATCAATACACGGATGATGTATATTGGTTTGTCTCAAAAAGGCAGGACATCTTGAAGAGGGACTGCTTATAGGTTATAGGTGGGTTCAAAGATTCTTTGATTTGTAATTGGTTAAAGAAATGAATGTTTGTCTAAAGCCTTGGACTGTTTTAAGATAAGGAATTTTGTTAGAGACAAGCCACAATATACCTCTGTTAAGCAGTTGATGACCTGCAGCAGGTTTAAGCTTTGTCCTGCATGGCTTTAGGCCCTGTTAACACTTTAGTGTCTTATTGTCCAAGGTGTGTCTGACCTCCCTTCACATCATGGCCCAGAACTCAGTTTTGTGGCATTTCTGGGATCCCTTTGGCCAAGAAGGGGTCTGTTCGGTTGGCTGTGGGGCTGAGGATTTCGTTTTAGTTCATGACCTGCTTGAAACTGGTTGACAATTTCTAGGATTTCCTTCTTTCTCTTTACAGATTAATTTATTAAATATAATCTATTAGATATTTCTCTTCCCTTACCTGCCAATAATTGCTCTTCTTAGGGATAATTGAGGAAAGAGAATATGATTTTCTACCAGTGCATTTGTTATGATTCCATTCTACCCTTCTGTGACTATGTGGATCCTCCCACCTCTGAACCATCACCCCTTCCCTTTCTCAGTTCTTGTTCTGCTTCTTCCAAGTTATTTGAACATGTTGGTGAAGGAGCAGTTGAGCCATTTTGGTGAAATGAATTTGCACTTACCCATGTGCCAGGAGTACACATTGAGGGACCCTGAACATAGGTGTATGATAAACTGTGCACAAACAGTGCTGGAGAAAATCTGGCTGTTTACTACTACAGCTTGATGAACTGGCCAATGAACGTGAGCCTCTCTTTGGCCTTTCTGGTGTCCGGTGCCCCTGAGTCACAGTCACCTGCAGGGAAGGTGTTTTCTAAGGTCACTGTGTGCAGGAGGGAGAGGCAGATGGCTTTCCATAGAGAACAGATCACATGCCTCCTTTGTTATGTCCCTGCCTCCTGCGATTGTCACGTGAGAGATTGCCGTCCTGCCACAGGACGGAGCGTGTCAGCAAGCTCTGCAAACATCTGGCTCCTTGTACTTCCTGTGTACGTACCCAATGGTTACAGATCTCAAGAAATTTGAGCATTTATCAAAAAATGCTTTTTTTTGATAAATGCTTTCTCTTTTTCTTTTCTTTTCTTTTTTTTTTTATTTCGGCATATTATGGGGGTACCGATTTTAAGGTTTCAATAAATGCCCTTTCTCTCCCTGCCCCCACAAGTCTGAGTCTCCAGCATGACCATCCCCCGGATGGTACACATCTCACTCATTATGTATGTATACACCTGTCCCCCTCCCCCCTCCCACCTGCCCAATACCCTATTACTTTAGTACCTATGTGTCCACTTAGGTGCTGCTCAGTTAATACCAGTTTGCTGGTGAGTATATGTGGTGCTTGTTTTTCCATTTTGGGATACTTCACTTAGTAGTATGGGTTCCAGCTCTAACCAGGAAAATACAAGATGTGGTATATCACCGTTGTTTCTTAGAGCCGAATAGTACTCCATGGTATACATATACCACATTTTATTAATCCATTCTTGGATTGAAGGGCACTTGGGCTGTTTCCACAGCCTTGCAATTATGAATTGTGCTGCTATAAATATTTGAGTGCAGGTGTCTTTTTTGTAGAGTGTCATTGGATCTTTTGGGTAGATGCCCAGCAATGGGATTGCTGGATCAAATGGTAGATTCACTTGTATCGCTTTAAGGTATCTCCATATTGCTTTCCACAGAGGTTGAACTAGTTTGCAGTCCCACCAGCAGTGTAGGAGTGTTCCTCTCTCTCCGCATCCATGCCAGCATCTATTGTTTGGAGACTTTTTGATAAAGGCCATTCTCACTGGAGTTAAGTGATATCTCATTGTGGTTTTGATTTGCATTTCCCTGATGATTAGCGATGTTGAGCATTTTTTCATAGTTTTGTTGGCCATTCTTCTGTCTTCTATAGAAAAGTTTCTGTTCAAGTCTTTTGCCCACTTTTTAATAGGGTTATTTGATTTTTTTCTTGCTGATTTTCATGAGTTCTAAGTATATTCTAGTTATCAGCCCCTTATCAGATGGGTAGAAAGCAAAAATTTTCTCCCATTCTGTAGGCTGTCTGTTTATTTTCATGACTGTTTCTTTGGCTGTGCAGAAGCTTTTTAGTTTGATCATGTCCCATTGATTTATTTTTGTTGCTGCTGTGATTGCTTTTGGGGACTTCTTCATAAACTCTTTGCCTAGGCTGATGTCTAGGAGAGTGTTTCTAACATTTTCCTCTAGAATTCTAATAGTTTCATACCTTAGGTTTAAGTCTGTTTTCCAGCGTGAGTTGATTTTTGTGAGAGGTGAAAGGTGTGGGTCCTGCTTTAGCCTTCTACAAGTGCCTATCCAGTTTTCCCAGCACCATTTGTTGAAAAGGGATTCTTTTCCCCAGCGTATGTTTTTGTCTGCTTTGTCAAAGATTAGGTAGCTATATGAGGATGGTTTTATATCAGGATTTTCAGATCTGTTCCACTGGTCAATATTCCTATTTTTGTGCCAATACCAGATTGATTTAATTACTACAGCTTTGTAGTATAGTTTGATGTCTGGCATATTAATACCTCCCATTTTGTTTTTGTTGCCTAGAATTGCTTTTGATATTCGGGGTCTTCTTTGGTTCCATACGAAGCGTAAAATTATTTTTTCTATATCTGTGAAGAATGCTGATGGGATTTTAATAGGTATTGCATTGAATCTGTAGATCAGTTTGGGTAGTATAGACATTTTAATGATGTTGAGTCTGCCGATCCACGAGCATGGTATGGATTTCCATCTGTTTACATCTTCTGCTATTTCCTTCCTCAGTGTTTCATAGTTCTGCCTGTAGAGGTCTTTTACTTCCTTGGTTAAGTATACTCCTAGGTACTTTAGTTTCTTTGTTGCTATTGTGAAGGGAATTGAGTCTTTGATTTGGTTCTCAATTTGATTGTTGTTGGCGTATATGAATGCCTCTGATTTCTGTGTATTGATTTTGTATCCTGAGACTTTACTAAATTCATTTATCAGTTCCAGGAGTTTCTTGGTTGAGTCTTTGGGGTTTTCTAGATATAATATCATATCATCAGCAAACAGTGAAAGTTTGATCTCTTCTGCCCCTATTTGGATACCTTTAATTCCACTTTCCTGTCTGATTGCTGTAGCCAGGACTTCCAGCACTATGTTGAATAGAAGTGGAGATAGTGGGCAGCCTGGTCTGGTTCTAGTTCTAAGTGGGAATGCTTTCAATTTTTCCCCATTCAGTATGATGTTGGCTATGGGTCTGTCATATATGGCTTGTATCATTTTTAGGTATGTTCCTTCTATGCCTATTTTCTTAAGTGTTCGTATCATGAAAGGGTGTTGAATTTTGTCAAAAGCTTTTTCTGCATCTATTGAAAGAATCATGTGGTCTTTGTTTTTGCTTCTGTTTATGTGGTGAATTGCATTTATAGATTTATGTATGTTGAGCCATCCCTGCATCCCTGGGATGAAGCCCACTTGGTCGTGATGGATTATTTTTTTGATAAGCGTCTGGATTCGGTTAGCTAAGATTTTGTTGAAAATTTTTGCATGTATATTCATTAGGGATATTGGTCTGTAGTTTTATTTTTTTGTTGCATCCTTTCCTGGTTTTGGTATCAGAGTAATATTGGCTTCATAAAAGGCGTCGGGGAGGTTTCCTTTCTTCTCGATGTTGTGGAATAGTTTCTGCAAGATAGGTACTAGTTCTTCTTTGTAAGTGTGGAAAATTCGGATGTGAAACCATTTGGACCGGGACTTTTCTTTTTAGGGAGATTTTTAATTGCTGTTTCTATTTCAGCTCTTGAGATTGGTCTGTTCAGGAAATCTATTTCTTCCTGGTTGAGTCTAGGGAGGCTGTGTGTTTCTAGAAATTTGTCCATTTCCTCCACATTTTCCAGTTTGTGTGCATAAAGATTTTTGTAGTATTCATAAATTATATCTTGTATCTCTTTGGGATCAGTTGTGATATCTCCTTTTTTTTGTTCCTGATGGAGCTTATTAGAGATTTCTCTTTTTTTCTTTTCGTTAGCTTAGCCAATGGTGTGTCAATTTTGTTTATTTTTTCAAAGAATCAACTTTTTGTTTTATTAATCTCCTGAATAGCTTCCCTGTTTTCAATTTTGTTTAGTTCTGATTGATCTTGTTTATTTCACTTCTTCTGCTGGGTTTGAGGTTGGTCTGTTCTTCTTTTTCCAGCTCTTTGAGTCATTTCATTATATTGTCTATTTGTGATCTTTTTGACTTTTGGTTATAGGCATTTATAGAGATAAACTTTCCTCTCAGAACTGCTTCAGCTGTGTCCCAGAGGATTTGATAACTTGTCTCTCCATTGTCATTTTGTTCATAGAATTTTTTAATTTCCATCTTGATTTCTTCATTTATGAAGTAATCATTTAGTAGGAGGTTGTTTAATTTCCACGTTTTTGTGTAGAAGTGTGAGTTTCTGTTAGGGTTGATTTTATTTCACTGTGATCTGAGAAGATACATGGTATGATTTCCATTTTTTAAAAATTTCTTGAGGTTTATTTTGTGTCTTAGGATATGGTCAGTCTTAGAGAATGTCCCGTGAGCTGATGAGAAGAACGTATATTCAGTGGATTTTGGGTAGAATGTCCTGTAAATGTCAGTCAGACCCAATTGTTCTAGAGTTTTGCTTAATTCCATTATTTCTTTATTAATTTTCTGTTTGGAGGATCTGTCTTGTGACGTCAGTGGGGTGTTGAAATCTCCGGTGATTATGGAGTTGCTATTAATCAATTTGCTTAGCTCCAGTAAGGTTTGCTTTATGAATCTGGGTGCACCTAAGTTGGGTGCATATATATTTAAAATTGTTATCTCTTCCTGTTGAAGTGTGCCCTTCACCATTATATAATGACCCTTTTTGTCTTTCACTACTTTTGTTGGTTTAAAAACTAAATCGCCTGAAATTAGAACTGCCACACCAGCCTTCTTTTGGCTTCCACGTGCTTGGAATACTGATCTCCACCCTTTTACTTTTAGTCTATATGCATCCTTGCAGGTTAGATGTGTTTCCTGAAGACAGCATATACTTTGCCTATATTTTCTTATCCATTCAGCCAGCCTATGTCTCTTGAGTGGAGAGTTTAAGTCATTCACATTTATTGAGAGAACTGATAGGTAAGGTAGATTACTGTTCATTCTGTTGGGTTGGATGTTGTTGCTATGATTTCTGTCTTGAGCCATTGTAATATTTGGCCTTTAATCTTTGGGTTTTGGTTGTTTTTATATTGGTGAGTTTTTATTATGGTGTTCCATGCGTAACACTGTTTTGAGTACTTCTTGTAGAGCTGGTCTTGTCTTGGTGAATTCTCTGAGACTTTGCTTATCTGAGAATGTCTTTATTTCTCCTTCATATACGAAGCTTAGTTTTGCAGGGAATAAGATTCTAGGCTGGGCATTGTTTTGTTTCAGAAGAGTGAGAATGGGGCCCCAGTCTCTCCTTGCTTGTAAAGTCTCAGTAAAGAAGTCTGGTGTTATTCGAATTGGCTTTCCGTTGTAGGTTACTTGCTTCTTTCGTTTTACAGCTCTTAGAAGGCCCTTTTTAGTTGATATTTTGGTCAGTCTGATGACTGCATGTCATGATGTCTTCCTGTTTGCATTGAATCTCCCAGGGGTCCTCTGAGCTTCTTGAACTTGTATATCAAGATTTTTAGCAAGGCCTGGGAAATTTTCTTCTATTATATCTTCAAATAGCTTGTCCAACCCTTGAGTGTTGTGTTCTTCCCCTTCTGGTAACCCTATGACCCTCACATTAGGTTTCTTCACATAATCTCACATCTCTTGTAGGCTTTGCTCTTTTCTCTTGTTTCTCTGCTCTATCTCTGTGACTGATTTATTTAATTGGAGGGTGTTATCTTCAATCTCTGAGATTCTTTCTTCTGTTTGATATAACCTGTTCTTGAGGCTTTCCACTGTATTTTGTATTTCCCTGAATTGATTCTTCATTTCTAGGCGTTCGGTTAAACTTTTCTTCATCGTGTCTATTTCTTTAGTGAACTTTTGTTCCAGGTCCTGGAGGCTTTTTGTTGTTTCTTTGTGTTGGTTATTGAATTGTTCTTGCAGGTCATTGAATTTTCTTATGATCCACATTTGAAATTCCTCTTCTGTCACTTTGGTTGTCTGATTTTGGTTGGTGTCTGTTTCTAGGGGACTGGTGCTTCTCTTTGGGGATGTGTTTTCTGTTTGGTTCTTCATATTTCCGGAGTTCCTTCGCTGATTTTTTCCCATGTTGATCAGTTGTTATTTCTTTCCTTTAGGTTTTCGTTTGAGTAATCACACGCCTTGTTTAGTTTATGAGCTTGTAGGTGGTGTCTGTGTGTGAGATTTGACCACTCCCTATATAATGAGTCAGTAGGTGCCGTGAAAAGGGTGTGCAGGATGTCCTCCTGGTCAGTAGGTGGTGCTTGCCTGGAGGAACAGGCTACGCTGTTTTTGTGTGCTGTTATCAGCTCTTGTTCCTGAAGAGAGAACTCTAGTGCCTCAGGTGGTGGGTGGGGCCCTGGGACTTCCAGGTGTGTCCTTTTCTCCCCTTCAGTGAGGGCTGCTCTAGGAGAGAGTCTGGGCGGAGCTGAGTTGGGTAAGCCCGCCCTCAGGCACCACCAATGTCGTCAGCAGGGGTCAAAGTTCTGTTCTCTGCTTCCAGGCAAAGCTGACAGGGAGGGGCTGGAATGGCCCCGCTCAGTCAGAGTCTGTGTGTGGGGCTGGGGCTGTCCGAGACCCGCAGTCTGGAGCGGGCCTGGCCTCTTTCCACCGTCCCCAACTTCGTGGCTACTCCTGGGCCTCTGTCAGCAGGCCAGACCTCTCGCCACCAGGCCTCCCCTGGCTGTGATGCCGGCCGGGAGGTTCCCTGCGCAGGAACGCCACCTGGGCTGGGCTCACAGCCTCCCTTTGGGGGGAGGGTTGCCCTCTAGGACGCTGATCTGCCCCTGAAGGCACACACACCTCAGCAGGCTGTTCACGTATATCCCTTCTGTGCCCCGGGCAATGCGAGACCTCGGTGCATGGGGTCTGGTCTGCAGGTCTGACCTCTGGGCCCCACTATATATCAAACTATATCCACACCAGGGAGGGGAGTGCCAGTCCCAATTCAGCCATGGGGAGCCCAAGCTGGGTCTATGTCTCTCAGCCTCAGGGTCTGTCCCTTTCTCCTGGGATCACCGTGCCAGCAGCACCTGGGAGGGCTGGTGGGTAGGGAGCTCACGGTCTGAGTTCCCCTCAGTCAGCTGTAGGGCCCCAAAAGGGAAGGTCCCGTTCCCTGGAGGTGCCTCCGGCTGGTGGCTATATTGTCTCTCTGTGTCTCTGGGCAGCTGCGGGTAGGGTCGGGGGAGGGGAGGAGGAGGCAACATGGCGTCTGCCGCGCGGCTCGGGTCTGTGCACACGGAGGTGCCCGAGGGAGTTGGGAGCCTGGTGCCGCGTCCGCTACTGGCTTACCACTCACTGGCGGCGGCCGTCGCTGGGCTGGTGTCCGCAGGTCCCTCCACTTTCTGGGGAGCCCACCAGCAGTCCGGGATGCAGGGAGGGGAAACGGCAGATCCACCTACCCTTCCCGCTGGTCTCCGGGCTGCTCCAGCGGTCTCAGCTTCCAGTTCTCCTCTGCAACCTCCTCCTGTGGAGTCTCCCGTGGTCTCAGGTACCCCTCCTTCTGGCCCTTGTCCGCTATATGCTAGTCTTCTTGCTTCTTTTTTCTAATTTCTTCTAGAATCTGTCTTTTCTGCAGAGACACTTCGTCTGGTGGTGGTTCTCGTCCACGACCTTGATTCGATAACTCTCTTTTTCTTTTCTTAAGGGACAGGATGTCACTGTTTCCCAGGCTGATCTCAAACTCCTGTGCTCAAGCCATCCTCATGCCTTAGCCTCCTGAGTAGCTGGGACTACAGGCACAAGCCTCTGCTCCTGGCTTGGCTTTCAGTTTCTAAAGTGTTCCTTTTTAGTTCTGTTCAGTGTTTTTAGTTACAAAGGAATGGTTGAATGTTGTTTGGCTATTCCACAGATGCACAGCATAGCCGTTCCTTTTGGACACCTCATCCCCTTGTAAGCTGGCAGCTCTGGTGGATGCTTCTCAAATCTGGTTTTGTTTTATTTTTCAATCAAGAAGGAGAGGAATTGCTGACATACTGCATGCCAGGGGACCTGAAACAAATCTATGCCTAGCTTGAGTAGCGCAGGTAAGGAAATTGCCATTATGAATTTTGCTCCCTGATGTTAGGCGACCTAACAGGTGTGCTGAGTGTTGTCCCCTCTCTGCGCTCCAGCAGCAGGCAAGGACTGGCATTGTGCCCTCTGCTCTGTCTGCCCACCCCTGCAGGGGCTGGTGTCAGCTGTGTCTGGCTGCCAAGCTTCAGAAGAACAAAAGGTCACTCAGTCACTGAAGAGCAGGAGCCACAAGCATTTCTGGGAGTTTATTGAAGGGCGCAGTGATCTTCCTACAGCTCAAGCGACAGGTTCGTAAACAAATACCAAAACTATCTTGCATACATTTGCAGCTAGTCATGAAAAAAAATTGTCCACTTGTTTAGGAAGCCACAATTTATACTTTGTGATAAAATTTTTCAAATGATTATTTTTCTTAATCATTAAGCACTACAAGCAAGGATGAAAAACATGTTCAAATATTTTCAATATAAGTAATATATGTGATGGGCAAGTTAGCAAGAAAGCAATTGATATATTATTGATAAAATATTAAGAATAAGCTGTTTTAAGAGAGAAATATAAAAGTCTAATAAAAATATGAAGAAATTTTAAATATCACTAATACAAATGAATATAAAAGCATACATTTATAAGCATCAGATTGGCAGAAATGGAAAAATCTCGCAGTACTCATGTCAGGGAGGAACTGGGCCAAGTGCCTTCTCACTTACTATTGGTGGGAGCATTCACAGGGACGACGCTTAGGTGAAGCTGTGTGGCGATGTATGATGACAACTTGGAATATGCACGCTCATTTTCTGACATGTGCATTTCCCACTTCTTAGCTCATCCTGAGATAACCAAACAAACCCCAAAGGAGGTCGGCTCAGATTGTTCAGTGCAGCGTTATTTATTTCACGTGCTGTTCATGGGAGAACCTACTCTGCTGCCCGTTCCCTTCTGTGGGCTTATGTTTAGCCCCAGAGCAAGCCCCAGGCGCCCTGCTAGTGGCCGAGCAGACACTTCCTTTGCTCTGGGTGGAAACATCCCATGGATTCTAGAGCAGGGCCCTGGCTTTTGGTGAGGAGCAGCCACTTCATGTTTCCCTGAACAAACCATTAACGTCCAGCACATGGCAGTAGTGGCAGCGTCGCCCAGGTGGCTGCCATCCCCAGGGCTCAGCGTGGCGCCCTGAGATCTACCTGTAGGTCCAAGGCAGGGCTGGTCACTCCCGCTCTGACTGGTACCAGCAGGAACTAAAGACCGGAATGACCCAGGGGTGCTGAGGAATCCGCCTGGATTCTCCTTTTTCTCCCTACTCTGCCACCTTTGTCAGAGCTTCAAGTTCCAGGAACTGTAGCCTTGTCCCTCCACTCCCTTTAGAGTCATGGTCCAGGGCTTATTGTCCATTTGGGAGACCCGAGTGCCCTCACAGCAGCAGGGTTTGCTGTCATGATTAATGGTGTCTCCACCTGCAAGTGCCATCCGATGGCCAGAGGGTGTGTAGGCAGCATACAGCAGTTGTGTTGTGGAATTTTTTTCTAGAGGCAACATTTGGAATTAGAAACTATTTACATACACTTTGCATTAATTTGCATATCACCCTCTGATAACTAACTCCAGATACTCTTCTGTGAATTCAACTAATTAGTGCAGCTAACCACTTTTGTAGTCCAACCCAGCATTAAGAGCATTACATACATGAAATACTGAATAGACGTGTAAAGTCATAATCATGATAATTGCAAAATCAGCTTAGGCCACTTACAAATGCAGCTGGCAATATCTGCTCCTTATCTCTGATTTCTTATGCTGAGGTGACATGTCAATTTACAAATTCCAGGGAAATTGTGCCTTTATAACAGTTGGCTGAGTTAACCCCCATGCCACCCCACTCCACCCCCCAAAAAAACAAAAAAGGAAAAGGAACTAACATTTATTTACTATCTTTCGTTTAGCAGGCACTGAGCTAAGGCTGGCACAGTTATTATTACACATTTATTCTATCATTTTATAAGAAATCTACAGAGGTGTTGGTTTAAGAGAAGAGCACACAGAAAAGGTCACATTGTGGATTTTGTAGATTATGTGGAGCTTGCCCCGAGGGTTTGCAGAGCAAGACCTGCTTAAGTGCAGGCTACAGCTCTGAGTTTACCTCTCCTCCTTTTCTCCTTCTTACCTGTTGTCCTGGAGTGACTAGAGCTGCCTCACTGGAGCATTGAAAGTCCAGGGAGCAGGCAGCTCAGCCTTGTGTGGTTCCCACCTGATGGCTTCCACTTTTTACTGAAATTCCGTGCTGACCACTGGTTTGTGCAGCTGACTTCAGTAGCATTTGGGGAAATTTTACACCCTTTAGAGATCAGGCAGGGGACAAGGGGATCTGTTCTCGAACAGTCAAAGAGTCTTTGAAACTCATGCTACTCTTTGCAGTCACCTTGAAATATTGACCTTAATAGACCTTAAAGTAACTAAGTGCATACCTTTTGTTTTTGTTACTGTTAACTCAGATATCCATTTATACAAGATTCCAGTGTAGGCCAGCATAACGTCCTCTTTCACCCCAAATGTTGGGAGAATAAATTAGGAAGTGTCTACCTATTCATTTATTTTAAGGATGGAGAAAAAATATTTTAATTTTAGCAGGGACTGATGCCATCTCCCTCATAACCCTCCCTTCCCTGAATCCACTATGGGCATAGTTATTTGAATATAAAGTCTAAGGAATAATAGTGTGGTCTTACAGAGCAGTACTGCTGCCCAAGAGTTTGGGGTATGATATATGAATAAAAGAAGTTTGGGGCTTTGTTTTGCTTGTTTGTTTTTCACACTGGGGCCTTGAATCAGCCTCGGCACTGGCACTGTCCCATCATGAAGGATGGACCTCTTGAGTTCCGGGAGACCCAGGTTCTGGCTGGGCTCTGTGCTGAGAGCTCCCGTATGACAATGGGTGATCTCTTCCTCCTCCTGCTAAGCTGACCCCTCCATTCCACCACACCTCTGACATGCACCTCTTTTCATTAGTGTTCTTTCATAGTCCTGATGTCTCCTATCTGATCCCTGTTGGTTTTCAAGATATTATGGCACATGTTGAGTTAGGAATACTTTTGTAATAAGAACTACTTATGAACTATCCTCCTGGTGAATACCTTGTCCATTGTGGCCCCAGGGCCTAGAACCTTCTTTCTGCATGTGAACCTGACTACCAATCATGGAGACGTTCACTTACTGCAGATAAGCTTGGTTATCTTGCTGAAGAGCTCTTCTCTCCCCACTCCTGCCCCCAGACATGACCTAACAAACCTTCCCCAGCCAACCTTTGCTGTGGAAAATTTGCAACTCTTAGATTTGAACAGAAGGGGTGACTTGGCTGAGGTGAGGAAGTCTCTGGTCTTTATAAGTTCCCCAAATTGTCCTGTTTTGTGTGGTGGGTAGGCTCTCGGGTAATAGAATGTTGTGTTTCAGTTACACTGTGGCCCAACTGAGATCCAAACACTCTGCTGAACGTTGTTTCTAGAAGAAAAGGTATGACTACCAGTCAACTCACAAACAAGTTGATAGAAGGCAAATATTTATAATTTGAGGTAGAATACCTGATGAAATATTTTAAAGTTACTGTGGCATACTGATTTTTAAAATAAGTCATGTGCCCAACCTTAGTTCAATTTCTCCTAACATCTGAGTGATAGTTTGAAATTATTAATGTGAGTAAAATCTGGAATGAACTTGCCAGTGTCTCTGAACTGACTGTGCTCATTGCCCTGCCATGATTATAGTGACATTGTGTCCTCTACCCTACAAAATCTTATCTATCCAGTAAGATCTCACTTCCCTCCCTCTGTAACTTCCCTTTCTTTGAATGTCTCTGGGACC
Source organism: Mirza zaza (assembly GCA_008750895.1). Lineage (NCBI taxonomy): Eukaryota > Metazoa > Chordata > Mammalia > Primates > Cheirogaleidae > Mirza > Mirza zaza. The sequence continues at coordinate 10,942 of VSMD01128418.1, read as the reverse complement.
TACTTGATTAGGTGCTGCCTTGCCATGTTAATATTTTTTTTTCAGTTTTATGTCCTTAAACAGGTTTTAAGCCTCTTGATGTATCTTATATTGCTTCTGTACTGGCAGCGCCATTTGGCTCAGTGTTATGTGTCCGTATATGAAGCTTTGTTTCTCAGGGTTACAGGTGGTATCTCTAAAGGGGTCAGTTCTCCAAGAAGACAAAGCAGTACTTAATGTATATGCACCTAACAACAAAGCATCAAAATATGGCAAAAACTGAACTTCAAGGAGAAATACATTAATTCTATATTATAGGTGGAAACTTCAACACCACTCTGTCAGTACTTGACAAATCCAGTAGGATATTGTATCAGTAAGGATATAGCTGTACTGAGCATCACCAATAATCAACCAAATATAAGTGACATTATAGAAAACCTCATCTAACAACAGCAGAGTATTCATCCTTCTCAAGCCCATGAAGATCATTCAACAAGATAGACCACATTCTGGGCCATAGAACACACCTTAACAAATTTACAAGACTAGAAGTCATACAGAGTTTGCAGTCAGGCCACAATGGAATTAAGGTGGAAGGAAAAAACAGAAAGATAGATGGAAAATCCCAGAATATTTGGAGATTAAACAACACACTTCTAAATGAAACAGGGGTCAAGGAACAAGTCTCAAGAGAAGTTAAAAAATATTTTGAACTAAATGAAAATGGAAATACAACTTCAAACTTTTCAGAATTTAGTAAAAACAGTGATTAGAGGGTAACTCATTGCACTGAATGTACATATTAGAAAAAAGAAATGCCCAATCAGTAAATATGGTTTTAAATTTACCTTAGGAAACTAGATAAAGAAAAGAATACTAAATCAAAGGTAAGCAGAGGAAAGAATTAAAAATTAGAACAGAAAGCAATAAAAGTGAAAACCAGATATTAATATAGAAAATCAACAAAATTAATAGAGACAGATCAACAAAGTTGATTCTTTGGAAAGATCAATAAAATTGATAAACCTCAAGCCAGACTAAGAAAGCAAGACAATAGACAAAAATACTAATATAAGAAAACAAAGATGGATCATCACTCCTGATTCTATGAACATTAAAAGAATAATAAAGGAATATTATGAACCCTACGCATTTGATAACCCAGATAAAATGGACCAATTCCTTAAAAAAGACAATGAATAAAACTCACGCAAGTGAAACAGATAATCTGAATAGGTCTATATATATTAAAGAAGTTTAATTAATAATGATCTTCTAAAATGGAAAGCATCAGACCTAACTGGATTCACTGGTGAATTCTTCCAAACATTTAGGGGAAGGAATTACGCCAATTCTCTTCCTGAATATAGAGACAGAGAGAATAATTCCTAACTTGTTCTATGAGGTCAGTATTCCCCTAATATCAAAACCAGATAAAAATGTTACCCGAAAGGAAATCTACAGAGCAACATCTCTCATGAACATAGATGCAAAAATCCTCAACAGGACATTAGCAAATTAAATCCAACAATGCATTAAAAATTATCCACCAGGACTTAGTGGGATTTATTACAGGCATGCAAGCCTGGGTCACTGTTCAAACCAGCGAGTGCAATCCACCACATCAACATGCTAGACGATATTTTAAAACTATATGATTATATCAATAGATGCAGAAAAAGCATCTGATAAAATCCAACACCCATTTATGATTTAAAAAAGAAACTTTTCTCAAACCAGGAACAGAGGGAACTTTCTGGATTTGATAAGAAATATCTATAAAAACCTACAGCTAACATCATTCTTAATGGTGAGAAAGCAGATGCTTTCTTAATAAGATCAGGAATAAGGCAAGGACATCCCCTCTCCCACCATATAGATTCAACATTGTATGGGAAGTCCTAGCTAATGCCATAAGAAAAGAAAAGGAAATAAAAGATGCAATCATCCCTTACTATCCACGGGATGGGGGGTTGATTCCAGGACCCCTCCTTGGATACAAAAATCCATGAATGCTCAAGTTCCTTATATGTAATAGTATAGTATTTGCATGTAGCTTATGTGCAGCCTCTCATACACTTTAAATCATTTCTAGATTATTTATAATACCTAATACAATGTATTAATAAATGCTATATAAATAGTTGTTATACTGTGTTATTTTAAAATCTGTATTTTTTGAATATTTTTGATCCACAGTTGGTTGAAACTGCAGATATGAAAAGGTGACTGAAAATAGATTGAGAAGGAAGAAATAAAACAAAACTGTCTTTGTTTGTACATGACATGATTGTCTATGTAGAAAATCCCAAAGGATCAACAAAATTCCTGGAACTACTAAACAACTATAGTAAGGCTGCAGGATATCAGGTTAATATACAAAAGTCAATTGCTTTTCTACATACCAATAATGAACAATTAGAATTTGAAATTTAAAACAAATTCTTATTTATGTTAGTACCAAAATAAATAAATAAATAAAGATTGATTTAGATATGAACAACTAAATAAGTACGAGATCTATATGAAAAAAACTACAAAGGTCTATTGAAAGAAATCAAAGAAGATCTACATAAATTGAGACATAATCCATGTTCATGGATAGAAAGACTCAGCATTGTCAAGATATCATTTCTTCCGGACTTGCTCTACAGATTCTACATAATCACAATAAAAATCCTAGCACCGTAGATATCAACAAACTGATTCTAGATATAGAATTAACAAACTGATTCTCAGGTTTAGTTTATAATATACAAAGGTAGAAGATCCAGAATAGCCAACAAAATATTAAAGAACAACAAAGGCAGAGGAATAACACCACCCAACTTCAAGAATTGCTATAAAGCTATAGTAATTAAGACAGTACAGTATTAGCGAAAGGACAGAGAAATAGATCCATGGAACAGAAAAGAGAGGCCAGAAATATAGCCACACACAAATATAGTCAACTGGTCTTTGACAAAGGAGCAAAAGCAATTCAATGGAGTAAAGATGACCTTTTTAACCAATGGTGCTGGAACAACTGGGCATCCACATGCAAAAAATAAATAAATCACACACAGACCTTACACCCTTCACAAAAATTAACTCAATATGGATCATAGACCTAACTGTAAAATAGAAAGCTATAAAACTTCTAAAAGGTAACATATAGGAAAGAATCTAGATGGTGTTATTTTTGGCAATCACTTCTTAGAACACCAAAAGGATGATCGTGAAAGAAAAAATTGATAAGTTGAACTTCATTAAAATTAAAACTTCTGCTCTGCAAAAGACACTGTTAAGAGAATAAGAAGATAAGCAATAGAGTGGGAGAAAATATTTGCAAAATATGTATCTGATAAAGGACTTGTATCCAAAATATGGAAAGAACTCTTAACACTCAGCAATAAGAAAATTGAAAAATGGGCCAAAGGTCTGAATAGATATCTCACCAAAGAAGATATATGGATTAAAAATATGCACATGAAAAGATACTTAACATCGTATCTCATTTGAGAATTGCAAATTAAAATAACCAGGTGATGCCACTCTAGAGCTACTGGAATGGCTCAAATCCAAAACACTGATAGCACAAAATGCTGGAGAAGATGTGGAGCAACAGGGACGCTCACTGCTGCTGGGGATGCAAAATGGCACAGCCATTTTGGAAGACAGTGTGGCAGTTTCTGGAAAAGCTAAACATATTCTTGCCATATGATCTAACAATTGCACTCTTTGGTATTTACTCAAATGATTAAAAAATTTACATCCACACAAAAACTTGCATGTGAATATGTATAACAGTTTATTCATAATTACCAAAACTTGGAAGGAACTTAGATGTCCTTCAGTATATGAGCGAATAAACAAAGTGTGGTGTATCTAGACAATGCAGTGTTAGTCAGTGCTTACAAAATGAGCTATCCAGCCATGAAAGACATGGAGGAAACTTAGATGCACATACTAAGTGAAAGAAGCCAATATGAAATGGCTACAAACTATACGATTCAAACTATATGAAATTCTGGAAAAGACAAAACTGTGGTGGCAGTAACAAGATCAGTGGTTGTCAGTGGTTCTGGGGAGGGGGCAAGGAGGACTACGTGGGCCATATTGAACATTTAAGGCAGTGAAACTAATTTATATGGTACTGCAGTGGTGGTACTTACCTGTCATTATGTAATATGAATGTTTATAGCTACTTTAGTCATAATAACCAAAAGCTGGAAATAAACCAGGTGTCCTTCAATGAGTAGATAGATAAAGAAATTGTGGTGCATCCATACCGTAGAATACTACTTGGCAATAAAAAGGAACAAACTACTGGTTCATACAATAACATGGATGAATTTTAAATGCATTTCTCCAAGTGAAGGACATCAGATCCAGAAGGCTATATATTATGTGATTCCATTTATATGACATCCTAGAAAAGGCAAAATTATAGGGATGGAGAATGACCAGTGTTACCAAGGTTGGGCTGAGGAAGGGGCTGACTACAAAGTGGTAGGATGAGAGAAATTTGGGGGTGATGCAGCAGTTCTACATGTGACTGTGGAGGTGGATACATGACTCTACAGAGTTGTCAAAACCCGTAGAACCTGTGTACCACAGAATGAATTATACTGTATGCAAATTTTAAAAAATTGACTGGGATGTTCCTTCTCATGGAAATCACAATAAAGGCTCATGCCCACAGCGTCCTCCTCACTTTACTTTATGACCTTGGTGCTTTCTCGTGATTCCCCTCCACTCCCTGCCGTGGCTTGCCCTCTCCTCTTGGGGACACACTGTATTTTCAATAGCAATGTCTACTGATCAGTTACTTTATTATACTTCAAATTTTCTATTAATACACTATACTTTAAAACAATTGACAGAGTGAGAGGGTAATTTGACTTCAAACTAGAATGGTGCACCACTACACTGCTCTTGGCTTACAGACTGGTGCCACCAGATGGCAGTGACAGCCTGGGAAGCTGTTTGTCGCATGTGCCAGGTGTTGCCATTGATTCCCGTCCTAAGTTCAGAACTCCAAAGCTGAGTCCCTCCTGAGTTCCGGTCTGAGCTGAGTTACTTGCCTAGATTCAGGGCCATGATCCTGGGGACACCCTTTCTTATAGTGACTAGCTGAGCTCACGAATGGCTCCTCTGAAGGGAGTAGGGTGTGACTTCCTTCCCTGTCCAGGGACAGGCCTGACCCACCAGTCAAGCAGCACTGACCAATGGTGGGCAAACTGAGTCACTGTTTTCCCGGACATTCCAGCCTGCTCTGTTGACTAGAGGGAGATATATTTCAGAGCTGCTCATGTGTTTTAAGTCACACGTGAGTCCAGGTGGGGTGTCTACTGCAGGCCATGCACCTGCAAGGATACTGTTCTGGACCCAAGCTCTGGTGTCGTTCTTGCCTTGCTGCTGTCCCCGTCAGTCCCCGACCATGACGTGAGAGCCCATCCTTGGAGATTATAGCAGAATGCTTGGTTTAAAAAGGATGAGAGAACACTTTATCCCTGCCCTGCTCAAGGTCTAATAGATTATATATAGAGATTTATAGTCTGTATGTATGTGGAAATCCAAAATTTATATGCTAAAATAATTTACATAACAATAAAGGCGGCACTAACTGGCTTTTGTGCCTCTATAACATAGGTTCAGAATTAACTTTAGCATTGGCTACCATAAATCAACTGACAAAACTTCATGGAATTAATCAATACTGGGGATCAAATTATAGTTATACCTTGGAATCCTACCAAATTTAAACGTTGTACCCCTATAATCTTAGAAAGATAACTGAACATAAAATAGAGGAAAAATAGGTACACCCACTTTAACTGTGGCCTTGCCTAAATTTCCCATAGTTATAGTAGTTACTGCCCTAAAATAAAAATATCCCATATTGGGTATAGGAGCTCTAACACTATGAATAATAAAATTAAATTAAGTTTCTGGCCCTTACAAATTGGCTTGATAAAATGGGCCCCAGAGATCCTCAGTTAAAATAGTTAATATAGTCCAAATAAAACCAGGATTAAAATTTATTACATACAAGCTAATTAATAGAGATGATTATCCCCAGCGTTTCTCCATTTAACAGCCCTGTTCTTAGCTTTGCCAGTTCTTAGACTTGGGAAAAATCAATGCTACCTCATAGTGGATTATTACAATCTCAATGCTATAGTCCCATCCATTAACACCCCGCAACCAATACCCAGTTTCATTACAATGACTGACTTCATACCATAACAACCAGTAAATATTTTGAAACTATGCACTTGGCTAACACATTCCACACCTTGCCTATTTCCGTAGTATCTCAGCTGCAGTCTGCCATGACCTCTGCAGGGACAAGGGCTTTGCCAGCACGAGGTCTGGCAGACAAGAACTTAACTACATGCACCTTCATCCGGAGCACAGGCATGACTACGTTAATGACATCTTCCTTCAAGGATATTCATGTGACACACTCATCAAGGCCATGCAAGTCCAATGCCTGGTCCTTTCTGTGTTCCAGTGGCAGCATATTTCTCATTTACAAATTTTACTTAATCTCTTTGCTGCTGTTCCTTACAGAGCAGCCCAACTTAAATGGCGTTTCCTCCAACAAAAGCTTGTAAAATCTGTGCAAATTAAAATCAACAGGCACTCGCATGGATGTCTCTAAGACTCCTGTACTGCAGATGCTTTAGTGGCTTCTTCTCATGCCCCTGGAGTTTCTGGACCACCTACGATGGCCGTGGTTGCCCAGAGGCTTCTGATGGAAGAAACTGTCCCCCTCGGCCTTGTGCTGCAGCCCATTAACGCAAAACTGGCTGGCTACGTCCTGAGCTCTCTTGGAAACAGAGGCTCTTACAGCCCCAGAGCTTGTGGCCCTGCATATCCCACTGCCTGCTATGCCTTGAGTCACAGAAACAGAACCCCACAAGCTCAGCGCGGCTACCAAGGCCCTCTTAGGAAAGTATGGAGCCAAATCTGGGCCCTCTGTCATCTTCCACATGCAGGAGGGGGGGCGTCCCCTCTCCTCAGTGCCTTGCCAGGTACATGGTGCCCGAGGAGGAAGTCACCGCTCCCCCAGGCTCCTTGGCTACCCGGGCAATCCCTTGGGATTAGTTAAGTACACAGCACCAGGAGCTCGTATGCTAAAGGAGTAGTGCTGCCAGCTGTCATAAAGCTGGTGCAACTCAGTGGAATGCTGCTGCTTTCCATCCCTTGGCTAGAATGTCCCTGGTAAAGGGTGAGACAGCTCAGACTGTCAGCACCAGATGGCCTGGCCAACAAATGGCCTCATCTTCAGATGCATTGTAAATTGTTGGGCCATTGCCTAGGAATTGTCCCCTTCAGGGTAAAAAACTCTGGGAATCTCTAGTCTCACATATTCCCCAAATAAAAATCAAAACCACACGTCTCTACATACTCTAGGGCTGGAATAAGGAGTCTTGCCAGGACGTTTCTGTGCCTTTCAGAGTTACAGACAATACGAATAGTAACTAAAGCACACGATTCACTACTCAAAATGCACAATGCTCAGCTCTTGAAAAAGGCATTCCATAGAAATGTTATATCTCTGATAAATCCCAGATAGCTGCTTTAACTGAGACACATAATGGTCTCCTCAAACAAGTCCTTTTCAAGTTCCATCTGGTAAATGGGTCTCCATCTTGCCCGAGGCCTTAATTTCTCTTAATTCAAGCCCCGTGGGCCAACTCACACCAATTTAAAGAAAAAAATCTTCCTATCTCTCCTTCTTGTAACTAAAGGGGACTATGTCTCACCTTCATGCGTATAAAGACATTATATATGAGGCCCTTTAATTATGTTTCTCCCATATTCATAAATCTTCAATTTTACCTTCTAGGCCATAAGGGTTGGAGGCCAGACTAAGGGCACATACTCTGCTGGGACCCGTTAGCCATAGAGTGTCCCTGGGGCCAGGCCACTGCTCATCTGATATGAGACCCAATGACCCTAAAACTCTCACCACCCTCCAAAAGAGTAAAGCAAAAAATGTATCCAGTGCCTCTGCACACCGCTCTGTTGACTGCTGGATTCATTACTATCGGCCAAGGTGTTTTCACTGGTTTATCATTTAGAGGCTCAAACTCTCCAAGCACGCCATTGTTTCAGCCAGACATGACAAATGCTGGGGCTAAGACCGTCACATCTGACTGATACAAGCCCTACAATCGCCCATAGTCTCACTGGCCCATCACCACCCACACCAACAACCGAGGCAAAGGACACATGGTGACTGGCCAGATTAGAGGGTCTGCCTATAGGCGAATGCTAGAGCTCCAACCTCAGCAACAGATATATTGATTGGCAAAAAACCTTACGCCCTCTTAACAACTTACATCCGAATCAAGCCACATGGTTTACAACCTCTTTGCAACAGAACTCTCATCACCCATCTAGGAAAAACCTTGGGTTGTTGGAGACACTTATGTTTGGTCACCCCTAACTGGGATATTATGACAGTCGGGCTCGGACACAGATGCCAATGTCACCCTTGCTAGCTGTGCATCCATGAACTCTTTGCTGAAAAGATATTTACAAGTCAAGCTCCCAGTTGCATCAGATTACACATACAGAGCCACAAAAACAAGACCCACATCAACTCCAGTGAGTACCCGCTTAGAAAGGACACGATGTGCAGGCAATACCGCCCAGCCCAGGAGCTCGCCGTTGGAGCTGCCTTTGCCTTCCTCACCGGAGACTTTATTGGACGCTACGACCTCTACCTAGCAATGCCCATGGACTGCTTCTCCCAAGGCACTGACAAATGGGCATGGGACATTTATTGTGTTTCTTCTTTTGAGATTAGGGATTCCGTTATTAAGCTGACTGCTTGGCCCACGATCCTGGTCTACTCCTTGCTCTCTGCCCAAACATGCACCCTCCCCTCCCATACCAAAAGGGGAGTCTGGTGGAGGTCACCACTGTCTGCCATTCTGAACATTAATGGAGATTATTGCTTTCCCCAGGAACCACCTGCCTCATATTGGTCAACCCCTCGACCCCATGAGGAGCGCCCACTCCCACTGCCCTTTTCCTCACCCCCTCGGCCTCCCACCAGCCCTAGTGCTTCCCTGTGTGGCCCCCTGGGCATGGCGTGCTCTGCTTCTCTCCGGGTCTGTGAGTATAAGCAGCTTCCTTTTCAACAGCATTTGTCTCCTGATCTGTTAGCCTCGCCATATCTAAATGATAATTAAATCTATGTTTTGAAATACTCCTGTGCTCATCTTCATTTCTGCTGCGACTGCGTGGTGTCAAAGAAGCACTACATTCTGTATCCCTGACTAGGACAGGGATCCATTTTGGTTTTTTGAAAATTACTTTATATCCCGACCAAGTTCCTGGCTCATGGCAGGCACACAGCACATGGTTACTGAACTGGACTAAAGTTTTATTGAGAGTTGGTCTGTCCTCTTAATTATTCTCTGACCCCCAGTTTTCAGCTACAATGGCCAAAACCCATGTGGCATTCCATGTGGACCTACTGTGCAGCAGAAAGCACAGGAGTGTGGTTTAGCTGGTCTGCTTTCCAGGCTTGGTTTTGCCATGAGCTGGTGGTTTCTATTTACCTGGGTTACCGTATATATCTCTAGGATGTTATTTGCCTGTAAAATAAGGCCTGTGCCCGAGGTAATCTGAGACAGCGCTGTCTTCCCATGATGATAGCAATGTTCTATGTCTGCGCCATCCAGGGTGGTAGCCACGTGCCACAGGCAGTGACTGAGCATGTGAAATGTGCCTGGCGTGGCTGCGGAAGCTCTGTTCTAAGGTCCCTTCCGGCTTTGTGATGTCGATTTCTTTGTTTTACTACACATTCTTTCCTCTAGTCTGTGGTTTTCAAGTTTTTGTGTATAAAGTATTCAGAGATAGCACATCTTTTATCAGATTCTTATTTATTTGGCAAAGTGTCAATGTGCTTATAACATAATTAGTGATAAAGGAAACTTTTTAGATGATTATTTTGGAGAACTGAGGACAAAACAAAAGGCTATGCTAGCCACAGAGTATAAGGAGGCAAGTCATGAGTTCTTGGGGGGCACAAGCAGTGTCTATCACCCCAATTCTTGCATGGCGCCATGCACATGGGCCCTGCTGCGCCTCCACTTTCTGACTGGGAGGCTGGGGTGGGCAGAGTCCCAGCACCTGAAGGCTGCTGCATCTGCCCAACTGCTGGGAAGTGCCAATTTGGAACCCAAGGACTTACTGCTAAACTCATGGGCTGTGTCCTCAGCACACATAGAAGTATGCCTACTCCAGCACAGAAATGCTAGTCACAGGAGTGGCTCTCAACTGGGGGAGATTTGCCTCCCAGGGGACATTTGGCAATGTCTGGAGACACTTTTGATTGTCACAATTGGGGAGTGTTTATGCTACTGACACCTAGCAGGTGGAGGCCAGGGACGCTGTTAAACACCCTGCAGTGCACAGGACAGCCCGCAGCCAAGGACGGCCCTGTTGCCTAAAATCTCAGAAGTGCTGAGGTTGAGATGCCCTGATTTATAGCACTGTTTCCCCTAGAAGTGCAAAGCCCTGTCTGTGATTGTATATTGCTGGATCCCTGAAGCAGAAGTAACTTTTGAATAAATGAAATGATGTATTTTCAGACAACGTTTTCATCTGGTTCTTTTTATTAACTGGAAAAAAAAGCCAGCAGTATAATAATTTCCTGTTATTTACATCATATACAATTTTCTGAGTTGGGAAGAATGCAAATGACATTACACAATTAAGTGAAAAAAAATCAGTCACAAATTCTTGTTATTACATTGCTCAACTGAAATAATCTTACATGAAAGACATATCTTCCCGCTTTGTTCTTTCATAAGTGGCTTTCTTTTCCCAGTGTGTGTGCGTATGCATATATTCGTGTACATTTTCAGAAGGACCACTTGTCCCCCGGAACACGCCCCTCCTCCTCCCTCCCAGCCCAGACAGGCTTCTTCGCCTGTTTTCCTTATTTGGG
>VSMD01128413.1:0-14965 GCA_008750895.1 Mirza zaza | reverse complement strand
CCCGGTGCCAGCACAGACATCCTGGGCAGGGACGAGCCACAGTTTGAATCCTGAACCCACCAGTCTCCGGAGCTGCGTGGGCTCCCTCACCTGCCTCGGCACAAGGAAACTTCTCTGCCAGGCACCCGAGGATGCGCCTTCCCTTCATTCCGACACACAGAGAGTAACTTAAGAGAAAAACAGTAAATCCACAGTGTCTGCCTACTTACTCCCCATGAAGACAATTCCAATTACCCTTACACCAATATTAAGTACGATTCAGAGTTTTGAACGGGGATTTTGCAGGCCGACTCCTTGGTCATGCACACGCACAGCTGGCCCTTCAGGTTTCCATAGCAACGAGCTGTTGACAGCACATCTCAGTGGGAGGGCAGGCCCAGGGAGGCCACTGCGGGCTTGGACGCTGCTCTGGGTGACAAGGGCACCAAAGGCTACCGGGCTGTCCTGACGCGTTCTGAAAACCGGCCTGGAGCTCTCCAAGCCTGACACTGCACAGACAAAGAAAGGCCCTACTCGAAATTCTTTGTTGATTTTATGTTCCAACACGAGATGACCCGATTTCCCTCTGGCTTTCAAGAACTGTTAATGGCCTCACAGCAGAATCGCCACAGCTATTCCCATGATTCTTCCGTTCTCGCTGCCTGGAGTGGCATGCAGCGCTGCTCAGGGCTGTGGCGGGACCGTCACTCCCCCCACATCCTTGGTTACACTCTGCCCCTCCTCGGCCGTCCTCTCCACCTTCCAGATCCTTCTGTCCCAGCCCAAGCCTCATTCCCCTGCTCATGCTCACAGCTGCGGTTAAACATGCAGCCAGGAAAACAAACGAGCATCAGCCAGTGACTGCTTCTTGTGCAGCCATCCCAGCTGGCTGTGGACAGTGGACAGTGGACAACCAGTCCCTGCCCTGCAGCTGGCACCCCGGGAGGGGACAGACCTCCTGCACAGCGACACCCACATCCACAGGTCCTGCCGCAATGGCAAGTGTGCCAGGCAGCAGCTCTGGGGCTCCACGTTTGTGGAGGGGGCTCGGGCTTCCCCCTCCGTGACTGTGGAGCGGCAGGGAGGTTTGCTCTGAAGGGGCATGTTATTCTGCCAGCTGAGGGACGAGCAGATAGTCGCCACCAGGATGCACAGGGCTTGGGGAGGAAGTGCGGGGACGGGAATTAACAGTTTCTGGCCGGGGAAGATGACAGGCACAGGTACCAGTGCAAGGAGTGAAGTGGATTCTTTCTAGAAACTGAAATAAGAAATAAGGCCGAGGGAGCTGCGTGCAAGGGGTGGGAGACATTCAAGACGAGGCTGAGGATGCGCCGAGCTGTGGGAAGAGGTTTGGAGTGACACCGAGGTCGGCAGGAAGACAATGGTGCGTCTTGCAATTCTCCTCCTGGACCTAACGCAGAGAAGTGATGGGGAGGGAGGACAGACCTACAAAGAAGGTCTTGTAGGAGTCCAGGCAGGAGCTGAGCATTGAAGTCAGAGTCAGGAGGAAGCGTCACTCAGGGCCCGGTCAGCAGGACCGGGGCTGACTCTCTTTTGGAGACGGAGAAGAGCGGGTGTCCGGCCAGATCCCAGGTTTCAGTCAGGAGGAGCCTGGGCAGATGATGCCATTCGCCCGAGCTAGGGCACCTGCAGACGGCATCGTGGCTTCACTCTGACACACGCTGAGCGTGGCGCGGCTATGAGGACGGGAGGTGATCGAGAGACTAGGGGCAGGCAGCCTGGAGCCGAGACTGGAATCTGGCGCGTGGCGGCTGGAGCCCCCTGGTCAGCACAGATCGTTGACGCTGTGGGAGCCGAGGGGATTTGCCCCGGCCCGATTCCTGTGACAGGAGTGACAGGAATGATGCAGGGCCCAGCATCACCCTCGGTCATGCCCTGCAGTGGTCACCTTGCCGTGTCTGTCTGCTCAAGCTGGAGCCAGGTCCTCTTGGACCAGCAACCCAGTTATGTGGCCAGTGACTCCCTACACCACCTGACATCTGGGAGACACCCACACAGGCTCAGAAGTTACTCAGGGAACGACAGGAACACAGTTCCACACGACTGTGATGGTTATGCTGACGTAGAGTAAAATAGACCATGGAGAGTGTACTGGTAAGGATTTTACTCATAGGACCTGCACTGCGTGCTCTGTCCTAAACACTTGGCATAGATTAATTCAGTCCTTACAAAGCCCCACAAGGAAGGCATCGCTCTGTAGATATTTCCGCTGCAGCTACTGGGGCTAACGATGTCATCACGTGGCGTTCCCTCCCTGCTGCGGGATCTGTCCGTGATCTGTGGCACACGGCGCATTCACAAAGCTTCCTGAACAAACCTCTCTATTGTCGGGAAGAGCCGCTGGGCCTTCTGTTCCCTGTGCCAAGGTGGCCGGGCGTGCGTCGCTGGCAAGAAGGAGGCAGCAGAATTGCGAAGCAGGCGGCTGCCATCTTCTACTGTCCCCCCCACCGGCCACTCTCACCAGCCCAAGGGGATAAGTTCTTCCTTTTTCTTTCATCAAAGACCACTCTGAGCTCCTTCACTTTTACTAAAACGTAAATGACTGGCGCAAGTGTAAAGGCCACGAACGCCTTACTCTAAACAGAGTGGACTGAGCCTCCCAGTGAGTCTCAGGTATCGGTTTCCACCTTTCGGCCCTTTTTCTGCCTTTGGAGCCCCCTTCTCCTGGTCACCACTTCCTCGCGGGCTCACAGGTCTCCCGGACCCCAGCCTCAAGTCTCAGGGACATCTTTGTCTCTTCCGTTATTTGGTGACTGTATATCGAATGAGCTCCATCAGTTCTTTGAGATTTAACAGGCAGGTGTCGCAGAGCCTGCCGTCCGCCCCTCTGGTGCCGTGGCTGAGGCCATAGGCCATGCCAGCCGCAGACCCTGGGCACGTGGCTGAGGCCATAGGCCATGCCGGCCGCAGACCCTGGGCACGTGGCTGTTCAAGCGGGGTGTGCCAAGGTGTGAACTGCACACTGGGTATGAGGAACGTGAGGTAGCCCCTTGCTAACTGCTGCACTGACTGCATGCGGGAATGATCATCTTTTGGGTAATAAATTGGGCAACCTGAAATATATCATTAAAATAATGGAAAAACAAGCACCATACATACTCACCAGCAAACTGGTGTTAACTGAGCAGCACCTAAGTGGACATATAGGAACTACAGTAATTGGGTACTGGGCCGGTGGGAGGGGGTCGGGGGTGAGTATATACATACATAATGAGTGAGACGTGCACTGTCTGGGGGATGGTCACACTTGAGGCTCAGACTTGTGGGGGAAAGGGGAGCAAGGGCATTATTTGAAACCTTAAAATTTATACCCCCATAATATGCTGAAATAAAATAATAATAATAATAATGTCACTTAAAAAAACTTTGTCCATGGTGGCCACCACTGAATTTAAAGTTCCAAGTGCAGCCCACGTCCAGTTTCTATCGGACCCTCCTCACCTGCACCGTCCAGGTGGGAACGGGCTCGCTGGGAAGCAGAATGTGGAATCCCGATGGCAGGTGAGCGGAGCCCTGCGGAAAAGCCGCTTGTCTGGACTCAGGGGAGACGCCAAGGCCGGCAGGCACGGCAGTGGCCACGTGCAAGGTCCCCTGAGCCCTAATCTCCCTACGAAGTGGCAGGTTTTGAGCATCTTCAGCAGACGAGGAAAGAAAGGAATGCATTTTCAGATGCTTTTATAAGAAATGCTTGCCGAGGGTCTCACTTTGCTCCCGAGGGCAAATGCTCCGTCCAACGCCCTGCAGTCCTGGAGGCAGCGCGCCCGCCCAGCACACGGTGGGGCAGGAAGGTGGAGACAGGCCTGCTGCGCGCTGCAGGCTCTGTGGCCGGCACAGCCCAGGCCCAGGTATCGGGTCAGGCCAGCCCCAGGCCCAGGCCCAGCACCAGCACCAGCACCAGCAGACCCGAGGACGCTGGCTCAGCACAGGCCCAGGGGCTCTGCAGAGCCCAGAAACAGGGAAGGAAACTGGCCCTCGAGCCAGTCCTGTGGTGACACACAGAAGAGTGGGGAGGTCTGGGCAACGGCAGAGGAGATGTCAGGTGCAGGACCTGCCTTCCTGATTAGCGAGAAGGTAGCAAAAGCTGAGTTTGGGGAGAAGCTGGGAGGCCATTGGGATAGCAGCTTCCGCTGGCCCTGGCCACATCGTCAGGGCTCTGCTTCAGGGTAGATCTGCAGTTACTCTTCCCCCGCTCACGGGTCCCTGCCGTGAGCCCGACATCACATCAAAATACACGCGGTGGAGGCTTCCTAGTCACGGCGGTTCGCTCCGTGAGGTTTCTGTGAGTGCGGAGTCAGCAGACACTGAACCCGGGCTCCCAGGGGAAACCTGGGACTGGGTTCCTGCAGGCGCCTGGTCACAAATCCAAAAATTGACCAATACGTAACCGTGTTTGATGTGTGCTTCTGCTCAGAGACACCTCATTGAATGCATGTCGTGGATTCATTAGCCCTGAACCACGGCCCGCGGCACCATAACTCACGCCTCAACGAGCTGCTCCGACACGCGTGTTTTCCCTGTAAGGCGCGGCCTGGCCTTCCTGAGCTTGGGGACACAGATTCATGTCAGCACTGCCCTTGAGGGGTCACCGTAAACAAGGAGGTCACCCACCAAAAGCACAAAAATGCAAAAACTGTGGCACTGACTCGATCACGTAGAGCACACTGCTCACAGCAGGGGGAGGAGGAGGAGAGCGCTGCCTCTCTGCACGCCAGCCGGGGCCGTGTGCGCGAGTGATTTGCGCTTCCGGCTGGTCTGTGCCGGTCTGCGAAGGCCACGCCAGCACCACAAGCGACAACTGGGCACTACGAGAAACTGCAGTGAGTACACCAAGTCACAAACGTGGAATCCACAAATACTGAAGATGGACTATACTTATCATGAATCAATTGAGCCTAATTTTCCTTAATGTTCTTTTCTCATGATAAAAAGAATACATGGAGAAAATTCTTTAAATAAACAAAAAATATGAAAAAGAAGCTAAAAATGTATTCTCACCACCCAGAGACAAGCGCATCCTAGTTCCATTCCGCCTTTGATCTATACTTCCACATAAAGATGGAATGCAAGGTTGACCGTGCACATATAGTTTTGCTTCCCCGAGAGCGACGTGAGCTGTAGAGTTTCACAGACACCCTTTATCGGACTGAGATGGAGCTTTATACTCAGGCTCTGCTGGGAAACTTTTTAATCACGAATAGGTGTTGGATTTTGTCAAGACTTTCTCTGCGTCTGTTGAGATGCTCGTGTGGCTTGTCCTTGTAAGTGATGCATGGTGCATGAGGACATTCTGAATTTTTATCAAGCCAAATATGTATTTCATGAGAATACAAAAAGTATCTCTTGTGATGGTCATATTGCAATTATCCTAGAAATATGATGGTTTAACATTAGGAAACACGAGACCAATGGGGGAAAACAGGTGTTAGTGATATGGACACACAGCCAATGGGAATGTTTAATAAGCATCACGAGTTACGTATCCCTTACCCAAAAGGCTTGAAACCAGAGTGTTTTGGATTTCACATTGTTTTCAGATTTTTGAATATTTGCATTATAATTACTGGTTCAACATCTCTAATGCAAAAATCCAAAATTAGACTGGGATGAGAGTAAAGGTATGCTTTCTACTCTGCATTGGACCTGACCTTGTAATCAGTAGGGTAAAGAAAGAAAAATTAATAAAATTCTTACAGGCTGGATAGAAGAAATAAAACTGTTTATCACATATGATATGATCATCTATAGAGAAAAACAAAAAATCTACAAAAAACACACTAGAACTAATAAGTTCAGCAAGCAAGATCAGACTATAAAATACAAAGTTTGTCTTTTTGTATGTTGACAGTGAACAATTGGAAATTGAAATTAAAAATAATACCATTTGCAATAGCATTAAGATTCAGGGGTACATCTTACAAAATACGTACAAGACTTATATGCTGAAAACTATTATACAAAACATAAAATGAATTACATACAAAATAACAATGTAATAGCACGCTCTCTGCCTACTAAACTATTAAATTAAAAAAATTCGAAATGCTTTAATGAGCATTTCAAAAATTTCAGATTTTGGAACATTTTGAATTTGAGATTTTCGGATTAGAGATGTTCAACCTGAAATGATTTCATTTTTTAAAAAGAATATTTCTTCAGAATTTAATATTTGAAACTTTAGAATTAGCTCCTTAACAAGAAAATAACAAAGTTTCTCTCACAAAGACATGAACCAAAATAATCCTTTATCACCAATAATATTTAGCACTTTGGGGAAGTTCTATCCAAATCAATAGAAAAAACCACATAGGAAAAGACCACAATAGGAAAATTAGGGAAGGGTAGGAACAAGGAAGGCCCAGAAGAAAGACAACTGGCCAAAAACACAAAACATGTTCAGTCTTGCTAATTATGAAATAAATTCAATATAAGATAATAATGTGATAGTATCCTCCACCTATTAAACAGTTAAAACTTAAAAATAACAATATCCAATGATAGCAATGAACGGAGGAAATTGGCACTCTTAATGGCACAAACTTTGGGGAATGAGGTTTTGCTGAGAGAAATTACAGAAATGCTAAATAAACAAATAGACACACGGTGGACGTCATCAGAGTTAACCTCTGCTCTTTGAAAGATGCTATGGAGAAAATAAAGAGGCAAGCTTTGGGAGAAAACACTTGTGAACCCCACATCTGCTGAAGGCTCATGCTAGAATCCATCAGGAACTCTCACAAACCAACGAGACAGACAAGCTCATGTTAAGGGGTCGGGGGTGGGCAGGAGATTTGAACAGACCCTTCACCAAAGAGAAGGTGTGGGGAGCAGACTGACCCATGAACACATACAGCATTTATCAGGAAGAAAATGCAATGAAAATCCCAACGACACACCCCTGCACACCTGCTAGATGTTTAAAGCCCTGGCAAACACTGGCAGCTGGAATCCTCACTCATTGCTGGTGAGAACACAAAGTGATGCAGCTACTTTGGAAAACAGTTCGACGTTTTCTTACGTTCAGCTAAACATGCACTTGCCATATAGTCTCACTCCAGGTATTTCCCTGAGAGAAATAAAGGTGTGACTTCACACAAAGAGCAGCACGTGAATGTCTGTATTAACCTTATTCAGAATAGTCCCAAACTGAAACAACCCAAATGCCCACCAACCAGGGAATGGATACATAAACAGTTAAAGATGGCATAAGAGAACACTACTCAGGAATTACAAGGAGCAAGCCACTCCTGCACATGTGACAACACAGATGAAGCTCAAAGTGTCCTGCTGCAAGGAGCCAGACACACAAGCCTACATATCACACGGCACTGTCAACAGAACACTTGGGAGGAGATACACAGTAGGGACAGATATCCGATCAGTGGTTTCCGGGGGCTTGGGAAGGAAGAGGAAATTTCTTGCAAAAGGCATGAGGAAATTTGGGAGTGATTTCCATATTCGTTGTGGTTATCGTGGTTATGTAACTGTATACGTTTGTCAAAACTCATCTGACTGTATACTTCAAGGGGTGCATTTTACTGTATATAAATTATACCTCAATAAACACAACCAAGAGAAAAGAACAGACCAAAAGTCCAAATATAATCCAACAGACAGACAAGCAAAAAAATACTTTTCCAAACGTCCATAAAACGGTACCATGGTCCACAACTTTGGACCATGGCGTTAGGTTTCCTGGGTCCTTATTAAAATGCAAATGCCTTTATGGTGTGGGACACATCAAGGCTTTCTCCGTCATTAATGCCATCTGTCCCTGCAACCCTCCATGCAGCTCAGGCTGAGAGGAAGAGAGCACAGACTCAGAAAAGTTTGGTGGACTGTGAGGGTGTCACGGCACATCTGGGGAGGGCCCTGGCCATGGGGGCAGATGGAATAGAGGCCCCAGACATCCGGGGGCAGGGTTCTCTCCCTCCACGTCCTTGCGGTACCAACCTTCACCCTGCTCACCGGGTTTTCTTCTCACAACTGCGGATGGCGCCCTTCCCACCGTCACAACACTGACAGTGCAAAAATGCCCGCACGGCATAACGTCCATGTGTCGTTACACGCATGCAGAGATACCCACGTCTGCAACAGAGTCCCGCTGTGCAAAGAGCACAGCCAACCCCATCCTCAAGGGTGTCCCCAACACTGACCCAGACATCGAGGGTGGAGCCTGTCACAGAGGTGTCTGTTCTCAGGAGGAGATCTGGTTTGTCTTAGCAGAAAGAAGAAGAGACTTTGGCTTTTTTATCCCCTGCATGCAGGCCTTTTCTCAGAAGCACGGTTTTAGCGAACGTTGAGGCGTGTGACAGGAAGGGCCTTGCGCGTTTGGGAGACAGGCTCTCCCTTGCAAACTCCAACACCTTGGGCCAGGAATATCCTACTCTCAGCCCAGCATTCCAACAAGAGGGCCCTTCAACGCTCAAGGGTAGAGTTAAGCCAGAAAATTCCATGGCTAAAATGCACTCAGGGAACTTACAAGAGAAGTCATAAAGTTTCAAACTGCGCAAAGGACAGCAGCGGAGCCTGCCCGGGGGCGCAGCAGAGAGTGGACCCCACACCCCGCCAGGGCCGGCCCAGGTCAGGCCCCCTCTCTGGATTCTGCGAGGATGGCCCAGGTGTGAAGGGAAGAGACCCCCATCCACCCCAGCTGCACGGAGTGGTTCTCCCAACAAAGCTCAAGATAGCATTTTTAAAACCTTATTTTCAAACGGCACCAGATTCCTACTTTCATTTTAGGAAACCGGCCCTTCTAGAAAACGACTTCTAAAGACAAGGCATTTCACTTAGTGCAGCCAGGGATCTGGGTGCCCGTGGTCGTGCGGGGCGCTGGCCGCACGAGGACAGTGTCGGGGACGAAGGGAGGAGCGCGTGCCAAGCAATGGGGCGGGGTCTTAGCTCCCAGGGGTGGCTCCAGAGCCCCGTGACTGACCCCAGGCAGGCGGCAGCTCCATTCCACATCTGTGGGGACCCCAAAGGACCAAGGGCAGGCCCAAGACCATTTTCCATAAATGATGCCTGCCCCAAGCCTGAGGAACGACCCAGACCCAAGCAACCCTTGCGACCGGCCTGAGCACACTCCGTGGAGAAAGGTTGCGCTGTGTTGTGCTCCAATAGGGTAAATGTCTACTAAAACTGAAAGTTAGTTTTAGAGCCTGAATTAGTGTGGCAAGCATATACCAAGACCCACATAAAAATCTGTTCAAAAATCAATAAGGATCTTAACAATTAATCCCAAATTTGCCCTTGCTATCACTCAAACTTGCAACTTACTACCATAGAAGCACCTAATCAGCTAATTTTATCCTAACCATTCACTGTTCCATGTCACTGGCGTGTCAAACATATGAGAATGACGTGTTTTAAAGGGTAATAATTGCATGAAAAATGGTGTTTATATAGTCTTCAAAATTCTTTGACATCCATTATTTCATTTGAAAATTAACATAAGCCTATGGGATAATTCTTAGTTCTCGTTTAATACATGGCGAAGTGGAACCCTAGAAAAAATAAGAGATTTGCTCAATATATAGCCGAGTTACGGGTGAAGTCAACACCACACTTCGGTTTCCGGGATCTCTAGGCAAGTCCAGCAGTCTCTCTTCCCCGACAGGACAGCTCATGAGCTACACCTGTGGATCTGGGAGCAACGGGGAGGCTGCATTCGAGGCCGTTCTCTGGGCCTCCCCCAGCCACTCCACAGCACCCCCGCACCCGGCAGCACCTGCGATCCACCCAGTTCCAGAGATCGCCGGGAAAGACTGACCCACGCGGACGAGCTTTCTAATTCTCCAGCCCCCTAGGGAGAGGAAGGTGTCTCTGAGGATGAGGTACATGGAGAACATTCCAGCTGAAAGTTCCCACTCACCCAGACACCTGACTATTCTCCCAAATTTCTCAGGTGAAGAGAACTCGATGTTTCAGATAAATATCTGAGCTCTCAGGGGCTGTCTGAATCCACACTGAGCTCAGGTGTCCCTCTCCCCTGAGGTCTTACCTGAGTATCCATCTCTTTATCTGCCAGTGCGGGAGGTGCAGACACACTCCGGCGCTGTGACGAGAGTATCTGGTGTTCCACGCCCCACAGGGCTGCAAGGGCGGTGTGAGGTCTGAGCCTTCTCCCCACCATGGCCCTGGCTGCACGCTCTCCTCCTGGTGTCCACCCCGTCGACAGGCCTGGCTCCGAGTGCTGGCTGTGTGGCCCACCCCAGGCGCTGGCTTGGCACCAGGCGGAGTGACCTACAAGGGCCGTCTCCATGGAGAGTGCCCACCCTCGTGAGGGCACACCCGCGTAACCCACGAGGCTCCGTCGGCAGGCGGACGTCGTGTCAGACGAAGGACGTAGAAGCGACCCTCCCCTCTCTTCTCTTTCAGCGACACCAGGAAAGATGACCCAACAAGCTCAGGTCCAGGAAGACGACGCCATTTGGGAACAGACATTGCCAAAACACCCCTAGACTTCAAACCCTCTGTACAAGGAAGGTTTTGCTATAGGGAATGGCAAATAAAAATATCTGGAAAAGAAGAAAAAAAAAAAAACGTGACCAGTGTACCAGTTCTCCGGGACCAGGGCCCCTTGGTTGAGAAGGGGTCACTAGATTTCATTCACGGGTGACTTGTTGCTATTGCCACTCCAGCCCAGTCTAGACGATGACAACAAACCTAGTCACACGTCTCTGAGTCACAAAAAAGGACAGAAACTGTATCTGTGGCCGAAAAAGTAGATGTTTTTAGAATTGCCCTTCCAGGCCGAAAAAGTAGATGTTTTTAGAATTGCCCTGTTTTAGGATTGCGCTGATTCTCAAACTCGGCTACACTTGGCATCAGCTGAGGAAGTTTTAAAAACGCTAACAACACCAGGTCCCATCCCCAAGAGCTGCCGTGGTCGTCGCGGGGTGAGGTGGGGCATGGGGTTTCACAAACTCGCCAGGTGCTTCCAGACACAGCACACAAACCAGCACTGCACGGCCACAGCCGCCCTCGCCCGGCGGATTCTTCCGGAAGCGGCGTTGGTGTGAAGCCCAGGGAACACTCACCGCCAGGTAGACAGTAACCCATGAAGAGGCCAGCGCTGGGCCCCAGTTTGGGCATCATGTGTTCAGACCCCAGAAACGCCTGGGTCCCTGGCCAGACAGTGTCAATACAGTGGAGAAGTGAGCGCGGCAGTGAGCCGGAGCTCGGGGAGGGGCAGTGGACGGCTGGCACCGCCGGTCAGCAGCCCTGGGCTGGGCCCGTCCTACCAAAGGACCCAGCCAAGCTTCCACACACGCATGAACACGCTCACACACGCATGAACACGCTCACACACGCATGTGCACACACGCACACAGCCACACACACACACACACACACATACCATCAAACACACACAGCAGCCGCTGAGATGGCGATGCTCTCCCTCCTCCCGGGACTGTGGCTGTCGTTCGCGGCGGCCTAAGTAGGTTAGACCAAAGCACCTGCAAGTCAAGCCAGGGCGGCGCCTCGCTGCTGTCGGCAGCCGCCGCGCTCGCTCTTCTCCCTCTCAGTAATTAGCAGATTTTACCCAATAGGCCATCCGCCATCTGTCTGCTCTCAATCTCCTCCTGAATCAAAGCCCATAGCCATGAAAGGGAGCAGGGCATCCCACTTTGTTTCTATGCAGACTGTTTTAAGTGGATCCACAGGAAAAAAAAAAAAAAAATTAGAACCAAATAAGAATAACATCACTGCAACTAGCAGATCATCTCAGCCACTCGCCTGCGAGAACTGACTCCCCAGAAGGACTGCTGGGGCTCCCTGGAGTGTCAGGACAGCAGCTCCCCCGGCCCTGGCCCTCCTGCGTCCCATCTGCGACGCCACCACCTCTCCCTTCCTTTTGCCAGGTGCCACCTTTCACCTGCCTCGGCGTGTGTCCAACCCCACCAGCTCAGGTCCGGCCAGGGGAAGTGGGGCCGAGGGCCCTGTCCACCCTGCTCCTCCGAGTCCCGGGCCTTCCCCGGTGGCTGGCACACAGGAGATGTTTGGTAAATGTGTGTCAGCAGTATTTATGCACGGACCTACAGGGTTCCTATATTGCCAGACTCCTCTGTGGCGAAGCTTGCTGCTCCTGATGCTACGGGGCCCTGGGAATGTAACATTTTTCGTCCACTCTGACCTTGGCAATAGCAGGACTTGCAAACAGACCTCATGCTCTTTCACTGTGCCGCAATGGATGGCGGCTCTAAAATCAGTGCTGGTGTGATCCCCTCTGAGACGAGTTACATGTCGGGAGGACCCAGCAGGATGCAGGAAGGATGCCGCCGGGATCTGTCAGTGCTCAGGCCTTTGCAGGAAGCCCAGGGCAGGGGCTGGGCAGGGACCTGGAACCATCCACGTGGGAAAGCCCTCACTAGGGAGGCCGCCTTTCACCCAGGACTTGGGTGACCCTGCAGCGGGGAGCCTTTGTTGGGATTTTTGCTTACGCTGGGAACGGCCAAGCCTGAAAGCACCACTTGAACCATCTGGTACCATCCCAGGGCATACCTACCTCAAAGGGGTGTTGTGAGGAGCTTAATTAATTAACGTTTGTAAAGTGCTCTGGGCTCCTTGGATGAAAGGGAGCTCAAAAAGTGCAACGTATTATTATTATTAAAATGATATTTAGTATTGGCAGCCAGGCCAGATGTTGAAGGCAGATAGGCCTCGATAAAAGATGGACCACAAAAGAAGAAAAAGTTAATAAGGATGTTTCGGGCATGCTGCTAATAGCCTCACCGAAATTACTTCTCTCTCCTGTAATGATGATTTCGGGCAGAGATAGGATCTTAACTGCTTGCAGAACCAAAGGGTATTTCCACGGCGGGCGTTCTGAGGACCAGAGACTGGCACAAAACAAGTTCCCAACCTCGCCCTGCCCGGGCCCGACACACTCGTCCATCCGCAGCCGAAGCAGCCCTGCCGAGGGCTGGGAGGAACAGGCTCGGCAGATTTGGTATTTCGGGATGGCTAAAAAATATTTAATATGCCACTGGGCCTCCCTACGGTAAGCCACATGCTCACGTTTGTCGGCGATTTGAGAAAGGAAGGAAATGAATGAAGAGTTAAAACTGCGTGTAGCAAGTTAAGTAGTGAAAATCCCTAATCGCAGGCCAGAGCCTGGGGCCAGCTACAGACAGAAGAGCCGGCAGAGCAAGTCTGAACACGCGTGTCTTTATTAAATCTTTTTTGAAACACAGAAGTTGTCTCCTGAAATATTTGGGGTGTTTAAACGTGCCACAGCTGACAAAAAGTAATTTTTTAAAGTCCTGGCAAACGATTACACCAGGTAACGAGTTACCTGTTTCTGTTCCAGAAAGAGAGGGGAAAAAAAGGCAACAATTCAAACACCTTCTCTGCACACTACAAAGTTGTTTTAACCTGGGAGTTTCGGGGATAACTCCTGCTATTTTTAGTCCACAAATTCATGGCATTTTAATGATCATCCAGTCTAAGTTTCAAGTGAAGAAATAGTCCCAGAAGGAAAAATGTCTTAACCGAGGCTGTAAGTCCAGGCAGGGGTGGAGCTGGAGCACACCTGGGGGGTCCCAAATACAAATTTTGGGAAAGCCTCCCTTGCTCTGCCAATCGTCAAGTAGAGGGTTGGCTGGAGGGATGGATCCGAGGTCCACACATCTGCGTGTTAATGCAGTGATCGTCACTGCGCCTGCGTAGCTCTTGTGCTTCCTGCGCCCACTGCTGTGGTCTGACTTCAGCCCAGGAGGGAAGGTCCAACCCCATGGACTCCGCTCCACGAGGACCGTCCCAAAGCCTCTAGGGACGCGTTGGAGGATGGACACGTGCCTGGACTCTCCTTGCTCCCAGTTCAGCGCCTGGTGCTGCTGTTGGGTTTTTGTCACTGCTGTTGCCATCCGCATTTCATCATCCTTCTCCCACTGGGCTGGGCCGTTCTCTGGTTGTTTCACAGAGGATTATTGGTCTTTCCCTCCTCGGTTGTGCATTACTAGATAGCAAGGCTGGGGTTTCTGTTCTATGGTGTTCTCTGTCATGATTAGCAAAATTAACACATGTGGACTCATTGCTTTTACGTCTAACTCTGCAAGATATTTCTATATGCTTGTACATACATAGAGACATGCAAGAGAGTGCAGAATTTGTACTGAAGCGTATACACTCTGAAATAAAAAGCGCAAGTGGAATTTGGGGGGAAACAAACGTTAGTGAGATTAAGTAATCCATAAATACACACGGAACAGGGGCCTCAGGTTCGGCAGGTCAGCCCATCCTTGGTAGAAGCGGAGCCGGGACTCAGAGGGACAGTGGCTGGGATGGTGGCTGTGTTTGATCCACAGTGGAGCAGGGCCAGGACCCGGGAGTCCCGGCACTGAGCCCACAGTCCTCGGAAGGCAGCACGGGGCCATTCATGCCCCGTGGAAACACTGAGTTTTCAGAAGTGACCACTGAAACAGAATCTCCAGCGAGTCTCTTATTTTACCAACAATACCAAAATGTTACGTTTTCTTGAATCACACATCTCAACCAATCTGGCAAAGCAAACAAATCCAAAGATCCCTGAAATCAAAACTGCATTCTTCACTCCTACACTGCTGGTGGGATTGCAAACTAGTTCAACTTCTGTGGAAAGCAATATAGAGACACCTTAAAGTGATACAAGTGAATCTACCATTTGATCTAGCAATCCCATTACTGGGCATCTACCCAAAAGATCCAATGACCCTCTACAAAAAAGACACCTGCACTCGAATGTTTATAGCAGCACAATTCATAATCGCAAGGCTGTGGAAACAGCCCAAGTGCCCATCAATCCAAGAATGGATTAATAAAATGTGGTATATGTATACCATGGAGTACTATTCAGCTCTAAGAAACAACGGTGATATAGCACATCTTGTATTTTCCTGGTTAGAGCTGGAACCCATACTACTAAGTGAAGTATCCCAAGAATGGAAAAACAAGCACCACATATACTCACCAGCAAACTGGTATTAAC